>NQLW01000006.1:156247-202791 GCA_002312845.1 Kalanchoe fedtschenkoi
CCTGTTCCACCTCCACATCATCAGACTCAAACGCAGAAGCCTCAACAACAAACTAACCTATTGTATGCTCTAATGAAAGCAGATAAGAGAGCTAAGGATGAAACTTGGAAGTGGGGCTTTCAAATCGGGAACCCAGCAATTGAAAACGGTGAGATGGTCATTAAAAGTTATACTATGCTGCTTCTAACTTGGCAGACATCTACCCCAAAAAATGTACTTCTATTAATATAATTAATTTTCTTTTTTTTAATTAAATAAAATATACTTAATTAATATATTAAAAGTATTTTATTTTATTAAACAATTATAAAAATCGGTCCATTTTGGTCCATTCCTAAGCTCAGGCGAGAACCACCTGCTCATGTCAGCATCCCGCAAGATGTGTGGAATAGTCCACCTCGCCGTATCTGGTTTGAAACCAGGGAGTGATAAACCTTCGCCCGTGTGGAACACACCGTCCTATCATGCCCGAGGTTGATAAAATTTGTATCAAAATGAATCTTTCAACAACATTTGTAAATAATAAACAAGGTAGAAACATAGTCTCCTACTTAATTTCAACAACATTTGTAATCTTTCTACCTTGTTTATTATTTACAAAAGTTGTCTATTGCATTTTAAGAACTTTTTATGACATTTTATAATTATAAACGTGGTCTACTACTTAATTTTATATAATTATTTATTATTATTAACATTGTCTAATGTTTCTTATTTTTATACATAAAGCTTAATTTTATATCACATTTCATTATTATAAGCATCGGCTATTATCTAACTTTTTATGACGCTTTGTTATTGTAATTGTTGTGCATTAATTTGCTTTCTATAACATTTTATGATTATAATTCCATTTTCATTTTAATAATATTTAAATGTAAACTATAGTTGTTTTATAGGTTCCCACATATAAATTGAACGAAAGTTTCTACTTCCCACATATAAATTGGACAGTTTATATGATATATGTTAGGTTTACAAAAATAATTCTAAAAATATTGAAATTATATGATTTAAATTTAATATGACCTGAAATAAATTTTCAATTAATTTAAATATGGAGTGGATGCCCTACTAATTGCTAAGAAATTATGTACTTTCTTGTTAAGAACTAAAGTGATACTAGTTGGATTTTGAAAAAAAAAAGATGATTAGATCGCGTTGTCATATGGTATTTTGATTATTTATAAATCATGTTAAAAAATAAATGTATTTAATACTAATGATAAATTATTATATATTACTTTAACTTTTTTAAAATGACACATGTCACTATTTTTATTTTCCATGTTGGCAGCGGCAGCAGAGACAGTGCACGTGGAATTTCTCTTCAATTTTGTTCCTATTCATTATGAAACTCTAACAGTTGTGTTTGGGCCTCTCGTAGGTCCCACAAACACATTCGCCTGTCAATCACCCCCATATTTTTAGGGGTCTGTTTGCTTTTAGAAAAGGAAAAAAAATTGTTTTTTCAATTTTGTAAAAAAATATTTCAATATAAACTTTGAAAACTACTGTTTAGTAAGTCTGTTTTTCATTTAACTCCAATCAATTTGAATTAAAGTGAATAAAAAGGATTATTTGATTTTATAAAAATAAATATTTATCAATTCATATAACTCAAATTACCTTATTATTCAATAATTGGCAAATATTAACACAAATATTAAAAGTATTCTACTACTAACTATAATGATTCGTTTCTGGACTGAATTGATTTAATGCAATTGGATTCATCCAAAACCAAAAACTTGATTTTATTTAAATTTTATTTTTTTTAGAGAATGTGGTCTTAATTCAGAATTAAACAGTAATTCATTTGAAAGTGTAAAATAAGGCATTAAGTTTATCACAAAATCAATTTGAAGAATGCCACTTAATTCAATTTAAATATTAAAATATTAAATAAATAATATAAAATAGTAAATTTTCTTATGAATTCTTATGATATGAATTTTCATAGTTATATAATTTTTTAAAATTATATACTATCTTTACTATAAATTTGATAGTTCGGTTTTCATTTTGCCTGAATGGTAAATCATCAAAACCGACAAATAAATCATTATAGTCTTAATACTTTAGTTCGATTTAGCAACCAAATTATTATTGAACCAGATTTTTTTTGAATCGAATCAGATTGGTTTAGTTCAATGTTTAGTTTGGACCAAATAATAAATCCTGATTAGTCCAAATAAAAACCATTTGGAAAGAAGTTTAAGTTTAATGTTAATTTAATAAAATTATCTCTCATGAAAATCATTAGGGTTGCACCCGGTCCACATAAACTTCGTGGGGATTAATTTCGCGTTCCATAATTTATTTATCAAGTGGTAGTATCATTAGAATATCGACAAAATCTTACCCCTACAAATGAAAGTTATTTAATTATTTTGTAAAAATTAAATTAAATATGTGATTTGTTTGTGTTAAAATTACATTAAATATTTTTAAACTATTTTAAATTGAAAAATAAATATAAAAATTTATAAATTAATGCGTCTTTGTGCCCTGTACTCTTCTCCATATTATTTAGTTATGTTTTTATTACTTTAGATTTGATTATGTGTCAGTTTAGACGGAAATGAGATGCTTTAATTTAAGTAGCCAGAGCAGCGCAGCAATTTGTTATCGATTTCCATACGATATCGTTTAAGTTTACTTCTTTCATACACACGTGACTCTCTTTGTGACCAATTTCAAATGTTCTTTTTTTCTATCATGCGATTCACAAGCGTCTTCTTCACTTTCTTCATGTCTATCACCTATTTTGTTTTTCAATTTCTTTTTCCAACATAACATGACTAACTAAAAAAATAGGTTTACAGAATCGGACGTGGAATTGAGATTACAAAAGAAAGGTCGACAGATTTAATTCGGTGTGCGGACTTGAACTAGGATGATGGCTAGCGAAGCACGGCAACACTCAGCGGTGATAATAGAATAATATGATAGAAATTAGCGAAAGAGAAGCGTGGAGAGCGTGGTTTTTGAGTAAATTAAGCCTAAACGAGGTCGCATGGAAATTGACAACAAATGCTACCTGCTCTGGATACAAGTCCAAATTTGTTAAGTTTAGATTGATTTAAACTGAAAATGAGGTACAAATTTTAAAAATTATTAAACTTAAGCTGACTTGAACTGGATTATGAGTACAAGCATTCAACATTATCATATTTAAATTGATTTGAACTGAATTTAAGTTGAATTTGGATAATTGTTCCGCTATCCATCGTTTGAAACCACAGACTAAAAATATTTTTATATTTTAAAAAATATTATTAAATATAAATAAATAAAAAATTATTATCTTTTAAAATTTTGAACTAACAATTATTCAGTCCAATTGTTTTTGGTATAATTTAAATTTGGGATAAAACCCAAAAGGGACCCTGAACTAACACCACATTCCCAATTGCGGTCAGAACTACCACAATTTCCAAAAAGGATGCGATGAAAAAAAAATTGGGCCGATTTTCTAAAATAAAATTTACCATTATATTCCTAAACTAATATTATTATAAGACTTAGATTTGTGTGCGAAAATTATGTCGTTTGGTTATCAAAATAAATTATATCGTTTTGTGCACATAAAGAAAACAACGTCTTTTGATAACCAAATGACATAATTTTCACACACAAATCTAAATCTTATAATTATATTAGTTTTAGAATGTAATGGTGAATTTTATTTTACAAAATCAGTACAATTTTTTTTTCATCGCACCCTTTTTGGAAATCGTGGTAGTTCTGACCGCAATTGGGTAAGTGGTGATAGTTCAGGGCCCTTTTGAGTTTTTTCCCTTTAAATTTTAACCCTATACTATGTAGTATTATTAATATGAAAGTGCAAATGTATATAATTCAAACCAAAACAAATAACCAATTCAAAACCCTTTGCAATATTTTCCTATAAAATAACTGTAATACAAATAAATAAGAGAAACAAATATTATCTTCTTGACCACAAAACACACGGCCTTATTCTCTCTCAATCCGAAAATGTTAGTATTAAGTATTAACTTGTACTCCTCCACTGTGCTCCATATTCCTTACCTCTTCCTTCTCTCCTTCTCGAAAACGACGATGGCGGAAATGTACGGCTGCCTCGACTTTGCCACCACCGATTTCACCTCATCCACTCCCCCGCCGCCGCCATCCCGCCATCGTCATCCTCTCATCCTATCTCCTCTTCCTCCCCCGCCAAACAGCAGCCTCATCTCCCCCGACGACGACTTCGCCTCCTTCTCCTCCCCCTCCTTCCGCGATCATCATCCGATGTTCGGATCCGAGCCTTCCTCCTTCATCTCCGTATCCTCCGCCATGTCCGACGCTGCCTCCGCCGCCGAGATTCAGGACGGTGATTTTTCGTCCGCGCTGAGGGCTCGAGTTGCCACTCATCCGCTCTACCCCAGGCTCCTTGAGGCCTACATGGATTGCCAGAAGGTAGTCCGCGTTGTTGCATGTCCTTGCTGCTTTTGTGATTGTCTACTCATCCGTCCGATTACGTCTGCGTCAGTTCAATCCATGACGAAGATTCATTGTTCAACTTTTGTTCTCATCTTCTCCAGTTTTACTTTTATCCGCTGAGATTTTGACAGAGACGTCTGCTACATGAACTCCCTGTTATTACCAATATGATCTGATCATCATCGTGTTTTAGAAAAGTTCCAAAGCGAAGCTCATCAGTAGTCGTTTTCGACCACGAGTTCGTGTTTAAGCGTGTGACGTATTCCATGATTTTCTGCAGCGAATTTGTGATTTTAATGTTGGGTGCTGAGTTCGGGAAGCTTTGCAGGTCGGTTCGCCGCCGGAGGTAGCGTATGTGTTGGACGAGATTCGAAGAGGAGATAATGACCTGTTTGGAGCTGGATCAGTAACGACTTACTTTGGTGCGGATCCCGAGCTAGACTATTTCATGGTCTCCACTTCTCTCTATCTATCTGGAGTTTTAGCTGTGTGTATATATAGATTGTGTGGGATTGTGAATTTTGCTTTCGGTTTGGTTGACTTGTTTGAGTGGATGAGTTTTCAGGAATCCTATTGTGATATATTGGCGACATACAGATCAGATCTGGCCAGGCCATTCCATGAGGCTACCTCATATCTGTATAACATGGAGGCTCAGCTGAGCAGTCTCTGCAACTGTAATGGCGCCTCCCTTAGCCGCGTATCTGGTACACCTCTGAACTCTGGAATACTAAACAAGTTTCTCCTGGTTGCATCTGTTGTGTTTTCGTCTTGTTGCTTGCTAGCTGTCTGCCTTTGATCTTTCTTTTACTGCTGCTCTGGTGCTCGTGGGGTTTACTGTTTTGAGAAAAAACTCGGAGATCGTAAATGCTTTATGGGTACATATGGGTGCACACTCGAACGCAACCGCTACTGTTTTTTTACACCTAGGGTAGAAGGAGATAGAGAGAGACTCACATGGAAACATTCGCTACATAAATTCTTGATTCAATTTCTTCATTGGTTCCTAACATGTAACACAACCTGAACATTTTTGGTTCCCCAATAATTTAAGGGGAAAAGTCACAATCACGACTACTTAAGTGAAAGCTAAAACCAAAAATTTCGGAATAAATAAAGAAAATGCTATCCAACCCTAGAAAGTTGGAGTTGAAACCCTATAAAGTTTAAGAACTCGTCATCCCTATCTGGAAAGTGACTGTTCATATGCAGTATATCTATGTGGACAGTTACTATTCTGAGGAGGATGCTGTTTAAAATTTGAAGAAAAACTTTTCTACCCCTAGAATGTTTTTTTATCAATGAACATCAGAGCATTCAGGTTGTTGTTCTAGCTTTAAACGGAAAATGTTATGAGCAGTAGGGGATTAGTGTATATTAGTTATCAAGCACTTTAATTTACACATTCTCCGTTCTGTAAATTAAATCTAATCTCTCCTGTTAGTGTCTATTACTTTCCTCATATTGTGGTGCCTAATTACTTAATATCTCATCTGGCCCGCACATATTAAAATTTGGGTAAATTACAAATACATTACATGTACTTTCATCTGATTTCAAATCAGGTACCTTACTTTGTAAATTTTCAATTCGAGTACTCAAAGACACTAATTTGAAACAAAAAAAAACTCTAATTCATCCGATTAAATGTGGATTCTCAATATCATGCAATAGACCATATCATTTATAGTATCAGTGTACTTAATCTCATGAATTATTGTGTTTTTATTTCAAAATTAGTTTTGGAGTACTTGAATTGAAAATTTACAAAGTTACGGTACCTGATTTGAAATCAGGTGAAAGTACAAATAATGTATTTATAATTTACCCTAAAAATTTATGTCTCTGAAAGGTGGAGTAGGTTCTCCGTAGTTTTCAAGTGGAAAGTAGTATGAATAATGGTGACAATCCTTGTTCTCTCGGACTGGGTTGAGTAGTTACCCTGAATTTGGGCACCCGAAATTGCTTTGAGGACTCCAAACTCCAAAGGTGTTTCCATTTAACATTTTGTAGTGGGACTTAAGGTGGTGTTCCTGAGTTGAAAATAAGAGGGAGATGGAAGGAGAAGGGGGGATTGGGCTGTTCCTGAGTTTTTTTTAAGGAGAGAGTTGGGTGTATTTTGAGGGATTTGGAAGGAGAGAACCCCTCCTTTCTTTCCATCCATTTTGGGAGGATTTGGAAGGGAAGGGATGTATTTGGTGCATAAAGACCATAATGCCTTTATTCTTTTAGTTTTTAACCAATTAGATATTTTTATATAGAGTCATTTTAGTAATTTTATTTTATTTTTACTCTTATACTTCTAAGTTTCTCCTTAAACTCAGAAACACCTATTTTTACTTTCCACTTTCTAATCCTTCTCTTTCTTTTCTTTTCCTGTCTTTACAAATCCTTCTCTTTCTTTTCTTTTCCTTTCTTTACAAATCCTTCTCTTCCCTTTCTCTCCAAACTCGAGAACAAAGCCAAGTTTTTTAAATTAGAATATGATTTCAGTATGAGACAGTCAGATTGAATAAACCTGGGTAAAAGTTCAGATGGGTAGCTGAAGTTCTTGTATCTGTAAGTATTTCTCTTTAAAGAAAAAATAATTGGAAAAGAACTCATTGGATGCTGTACACTCTAGCTGTTCCAGACTTCCAGTTCCTCAAAAATATAAGATAGATCTAAAAGTTAATCCTTCTTTCTTCATTAAATATCCTTATCATCTATCTGTACCATGCGCAATTTAATTTAATTTAATTTTTTTTAGTGTATTAAGTACTGAATTACCCAGTTTGTTCTTTTTTCATGTGAACTACTTTTGTACTTAAAGACATAAAAGTGTAACTTGTAAGAGATACATCTATTTGCTTTTGAACTTAACAGCCTGAAATGGTTGGGGAATTTTTGAATTTACCGTGTTTATATGGTCATGATACAAGAACATCATTATGGCGTCTGTTTGTGAGCTTAAGTTGTTGTATAGATGTTTCTTCATGTGGCTTTTGAGGAGGGTTTGCAATGATTTTTAATGTGTGAGATTGGAACTTGAGTCATTCTAAGTTGTTCTAGTGATAGTGTAGTTGTCTTCCAGAGCATAAACCATGTCTTCTTTTGTGACTTGATGGTCTATTCAGTTGATATTTTTCTTTGATGCCATTCAGATTTCAGATTATTTTCATATCACATTTCATAGGGGGATCTTGTGAAACTGCACAAACAGAAGCATTAAGTTGTAGTGGACAGCTCTAATATTGGGTTTGGGGAGAACCGTGAAAAAGAGAAACAATGGGTACATTTGTGAGATTGAGGCATTTATCTATTCGAGCTGACTGTTACTAACATAATTAGCTGTGTATAAAGTTAGGACAGTTGTGCATGAATAAAGCACTGAAACAAAACTTGCGTTTAGCTCCTCAAGTAACCTTGCGGAAGCCTGTTGTTTATAACAGTAAATAAAACTCACATTTGCACTCCCATCTCTATTGAAATGCGGCACTTGTGAAACTGTAGGGTCTTAAAATTGTTTGGGCAGGTTCAAATATCATAGTTATTAAAACTGGATCGGAAGCTGAATCGGTCATGTCCCTGGTTCACTGGTCGGATCGGTCGGGTCGGCATGTTCGACCACTGGTCTAATTGAGAGTCAAAGTGTAATATATTTAAAGATAAATGGTGTGTAACAATATAATTCAGGTGGGGAAGTGGTGAAAGCCTTGTCTTGAGATGAAGTGGACTTAGATTTGATTCCTCCTAGCTCTGTATTTTCATTATTTACAAATAATCTTGTATTTAGTGGATTTTAATTAGATTAATATGAAATTAATAATAAACCGGTTCATAAAAAATGGTCCGGTTTAGCCGGTTTACTGTTGAACTGGCCGTTTCACCTGGTTCAACCCGGTTCATCTTGCAATTCGGTAAGGAATAGTGAACCTGATCGGAACTTGGTCTTGGTCCGGCTCCCGGCCGAACTGGTCGAACCGGCTGGTCCGGTTTAAATAACTATGTGAAATATATTCTCTCACATGTGTTGAGTGTGCATTGGCTCAAAAACTCTTCTGGGGTTTTAATTGTAGTATGTTTTCCAAATGGTATAATGGTAGAAATGGAAAATAAAAATACGGGTGCTTGATTGAACTTTATTTGCAAGGCACCTTGCTAGAATGGATTGTGTGTGCTGTCAGAACCCTAGTTTAGACCCTTACAATAGGTTGGAAAGCTGGCTGAGGTAGCATATGCTGGTGGTGCTCTGACTTGGTTTATGGAGAAAACTCTGGGTAGAGTTCAGACATCTGATCTAAAAGAACATTCACCTCACATGAGTGAGTTAGTTTTTATTTGTATTGGCTGTTGAACAGGTCCAATGAGATTAAACTTGGTGATGTCATATTTTCTCAAGGCGAGGTCTGACAGGAACTATGCCTTGTATACTTTATAAGCTTATCTTCAAACTAGTGGTGGTTCTGGTGAACAAGTCACTGTGCATGCATGCCTCTGCTGAAGCGGTTTTAGCCTGCGTGTATTCTGGGTTAAATCATGCATATCTCATGACTCTTGTTGTATGTCATAACACTTAGTGGCCATGCTAGGATTAGGTGGCTCCATTTTTCTGTTGGGATGGGATTTAACATCCTTGAATCTTTATTTCTAATTGACCAACTGTTTTTTCTGACTGTCACTGTCCGGCTGTCCGCCACTGCTTGGGTTTCATTCTTGTTTTTTTCTTTACACTAAAAAATAAATAAAATAATTGAAGTGGATCTTAAATGAGTCTACATGCACAAGGATACATCACTTCCTTTCTAGTAGTATGCAGCTGGATATGTCACCCCTAATTTCGTTTGTATGTATATGAAGCCTGCTCCAACTGAGCCTCCCCCTCTCTCTTAAGGCCCACTAATTTAGATATGGGTAGAAGGGCCTGGTCTTTGTTCCTTGTTGGTAAATGGTAATTATACTGTGGAACTATTTGAAGCAGACTGATGAGCATGCATTTGCAATATTTGTGGATTGTTGGCAGAATCGGTCCTGACATTTTGGAGGTTCGGTGCAAAATTAAAAGTGAGATTTAAATTAAACTATACTTTAATAAAAAATAAATAGTTAAGTTAGTGAAACTGGTTGTGAGTGTGTTCGTAATGTGAAAGGGCACAAGTTTGAGTCTCAACTGACTAGAGGTTCGATGCAAATGCTCCCCTTACATTTGTGTTAGGTCAGGCCTGATTGTTGGGCATGCACACTCAGATGTATCTGAGCTTTATGTGTGAGGAGGAGGCCTTTAGTAGTATTGCTATTCAGGAATCATGCTTATTCTGTTCATATGGTTATGTCATTATGTGCTCTATTATGAGCAGTGAGTTTCAGTTGTAAATATTACTTTGGTATACATGCCTAGTTTGAATGCACGACAATAGCAAAAATTTTGTTTTTAATTAACTATGAGTAATCTAGTTGCTGCTGTTCAGATGAAGCCGCAGGATCATCTGAGGAGGACTTAAGTGGAGGGGAATCTGCAGACGTTCAGTTTCTCCGAACCAGTGTAGATCTGGAACTCAAAGACAAGTTGCTGCGCAAATACAGTGGGTACATCAGTTCTTTGAAGCATGAATTCTCACAAAAGAAAAAGAAAGAAAAGTTGCCCAAGGATGCAAAGATAATGCTCCTTGGTTGGTGGAGAGACCATTACAAATGGCCTTATCCGACTGTCAGTGATCCTTTTCTTAAATACTAGTGAAGTGCATGGTACTTGTTGGGATCCCTAATTTTCCCATTGTGGACGTTTTCATGTAGGAAGCGGACAAGATTGCTCTAACCGAATGTACTGGGTTAGATCAAAAGCAGATTAACAACTGGTTCATAAATCAAAGAAAGCGCCACTGGAAGCCCTCGGAAAACATGCAGTTTGCGGTAATGGACATTGGACAGCCTCTTGTACACAAATGAATGAGCAGTTGTTAGAGGTTGGATCCTAACTAAGTAGCTGCGCCACTGGATTTAATCCCCTTGCGCACAAATGTCACCTAATTGTAATGCTATAGGTGACATCGCTTCTATACAACAAGATAGCTGATCAATGCAGTGGGCCGTTGCCGTAGTTCAGTATGATATGATTATTTGTCTATATGTCATAGTTAGAAATTTCCATCAAATAACAAGTATATTATAATAAAAAATTATATAATTATGTTGTGATTATTAGTTATAAGTTTAACTGCTATTTTTTTAAAAATCAATACAATTACTTAAAAAGCCCTAACCATTATAAGATAATTGTCGTCTAAAATACTTGTGATATAATAAACTGTAGCTAGTATACATAAATTGGTTTTAAAGTATGAACAAAGTTCGTCTAAATTACTTGTGATAAAATAAGATGTAGCTTGTAAAATACGCGTCATTTATGTGATACAATGATGTGTCAAATAATATGAACTCCACATTGAATTAAATTCGATCAGGTAAGCTTCTTATAAAATTTGGACGAAGATGCCCTCAGAGGTATATATAAAGGAAGGGTTTGGTGACAAGACACATAAGTTGCCATCAAGAAATGTGATGGGATCCTCCCATCAACATTTTACGCGCTTTTTCAATAAAATAATTTTAAATATAAATCTATGTAATGCAACATAAGATTTGTTTCATACCATCTTATTCTATTCATAAAAATTTTTGACAATTTTTTCATCCAAATCGAATAAACCAACTAGCCTCTACGAGACCTACATATTATATTTTACTTTTTATTTTTCTAATTTTAAATTAATTACCAATCTACAATTAACATTTTTAAGGATTGAGAATGCCAAGAAAAAACAATGAAGTGAAACTATGCAGTTTTATTTTATTTTTATAATCATTCAATATTTGACACATATCATTTAAATTAATTAAATATATATTATTTGAAACATGATAACACCTAACTGACAGTTACCGTTTAAAACCATCCGATTTTATTTAAAAGCTACTGCTTTTATATCGCATAAAACTGACATAGTTGCTCTTGATGAATGTCCTATTTGTAATTATCTATTGCCAACCTAACTGCTATAATTTATATTTAAATACTTAATTATAATAATCATAAACATCATTTAATTAGAATTTTTATCGCAAGAAGGCAAGCAACAAAACCACTTTACTACACTATAAAATCAGATGGTTTCAAGTAAAATCAGATAAATTTAATTAGTAACTATCAATCACATATTGCCATCTATTAACTAATAATATATTATATTATTAACTAATTAAAAAATACGTGTCAATCATAAATCGGTGATAAAATATTAAAACTACATTTCTTTTATCTCGTAGTCCTTTTAACAATTCTTATATTTCTGACCGTACTGAGAAATTTGATTAGAGTTCTAAATTTCTTAAATATTTTTTTATGAAACTTTCTAGTCATTTTCCTTTCCGTGACATATTCCCCTGCTGAAATAAGCATTGCGTTAATACCTTTTAAATATGTACTCCCTCCGTCCTCTAATTCATGTCGTTTACGGTTAATTTGAGTAGATTAATGTGAAGTTAATGCTAGCGGTTGAATAAATTTAATAGGTAGGTGGTTAATATTTTTTTGAAAAAGTTCGTGCAAAAAGTAAAATTGATAGATGATTATTGGTGATGAATGTATTCTTTATTGATTATGATAATGAAGTGATTAATATTTGACATTTTAAGGTAGTTGTTGATATTAAATACGCATTGAAAATTGGTAAGTGACAAATAAAAGTGAACAAAAAAATTCGATTAAGTGACATGTAAAAGAGGACAGGGAGTATAACAAAACTTCCCTAAATGACATGCCCGAATCACTGACCAGCTGTCTTCTTCACCACCCACATCCACATTTGTTCAAACACAACACCCTGCCCGCTGCCCGAAAACCCTACAAAATTCGTCTATAAAATGTCTCATAACCCACAACTTCCTCCGCCTCCATCTCATCCTCCTGTCTCAAAATCCACCGTTTTCAATCGTGCAAATCTGCTGCCTAAACCATACTAGGTTTTGATTCCAAGCTTTTTGGTATGTCTATCTTCATTTGAACTAGCTCACCTTTTTTGCTATTTCGAGTATCGACATGTTTTAGTTTCAAGGTACTTATTCCTGTTTCTTTTATCACCACTTTTGGAATACTAATTCTTTAGATTCCATTCAGAGAAATCATCTCCAGAAATTATAAAGGAATTATTTATCAGTTTTCGCTATCGGCTTTCTAAAATTCCAATCCAAATCGATTTGGTCTTGATTGACTTTGACTTGGAGGTGAGGGTGTGGTTTGACCGATTTGACCGATCTATTTTGGGAAAGATTCTGTATGAGTGTGCAAAAATCTTCCATCCGCATGCTGACACATGGCGAGCAAAGCGGCCATCTTTTGCACAAATCGAAACAAAAAATTAGGGTTTCTACTGGTTTAGTGGTGTAAAAAGCTGTTAAATCGACTCTAAGCTGTATTTCTTTGTGGTTCTGTGTGATCGTGCATGCTTGACCACCAAGAGCCAGCAACATCTTAGTTCACAGATGCTCGTGAGCCTTTACTAACAGGGTGTTGGAGTTAGGGTTTTTGGTCTGGTTGGTTGTCCGGGTTGTTGTCTAACCATTTTGGCTCATAGATGCTCGTGAGCCTTTAGGCATGGAGCTAAGTCTAATGAAAACTTGCTTATAGTTGTGACATGATTGGATTTTCTTCCCAAATTTATGGTCTCATCTCTGACAAAACTTACACATACAAGATTGAATGACTAAAGTTAAATTGAAAATTCTCATCACGCATGCTCTCGTGTTGAATTGGTCTTGCATTTCATCAAATGGATGATCCTTTCGATAAAAAATAGTTGTCACAACCGTCAACAACTGGAAAATATATATGATCGTAATATGAGAATTATCTTTACGAGCCTAGACATGTCTTTTCGAATGAGTTTTAGAGCTTATACATTGGCAAAAGAAATGCGGACATATCTTAATGCAAGGTTCATTTTGTATTATGGCAACTTATATATTTATCAAAGATCACTACTAGCATTTGTATGCCTTTCGTTCAGGTATGTCCATATTTTCTTTGCTGATGTATGAATGTTGAAATTCATTTGAAGAGACGCATCTACACATAAAATTAATTCTCATAACATAACATGATCATTTGTAATTTTTCAATAGTGGACTGTTATGACATCTATATTTTTTTTATGGATAATCATTAGTGAGATGAAATACTAGACCAATTGAACGCAAGAGCATGTGTGCTGAGATTCCCAATATTAATAATTTGACCTTTCAACTTGATATTAGCAGTTAGAAGAGCCCATTCTCCAACAAAATCAATCTAAAGTTGCCATAATATAATTGAACTGTAAATTTTATTTTTCGGTGTTTGATTTGGGTAGTGAAAGATATTTTGAATGAAGAAGGCATAAGTGGGTTGTTGGAGACTTCTCATCGCGATAGTTTATTTGATAAGAAGAGCCGATCATGAATGGACCTGGCGATGATATAACTTGTGATCTGAGGCAAGGAGTGAGTGAAGTGGATCTAGCGTTGCCGACGGATCGATTATTGCTGTCAGTTATGAATGAGGTGAATAGGGGGGGTCAGATTGGGTGTCTGTGTTTTGTGTGCTTGGATTTTTTGATGGTTGGGATAGCATGTCCGAAAAGAAAATCCAGTCAGATCTGTGTTGCAGTTTGGGTGACAAATGGGTTGGATAGATGAGATTCAGCTCTGGTACCATGTGATGAAATGGTGAAAAGACAATTTGTTCGTTGAATTGAAGTTGTTTATGTACATGCATTGTGACACCTAAAGTTCTGAAATGGGTAGAGTAGATAATCTAATTTGTGACTTTTACTATAGTATCATTAGATGCACACTCAAGTAAAAGTTCCATGTTCTATCCACTCTAAAATTTAAAGTGTCCAATTACATGTATATAAATAACTTAAATTGTATGAACAAATTGTCTTTTCACCGCCACCGGGGATAATGGCCGAGTCGTTATCATTGATAGTTGAGTGTGGGAGTTTTTTTTTAAAAGAAATTTGTCTTTTCACCGTTTCCTTTTGGTCACAAGTAGGATTCTTCAGATTAGATGAGAGTTTCACTCCCCTCAAAAACCTGACTGTTCGTCAATACAAGGGCCAAATCACTTTCGCAAAATCTAGGGAATTTGAATTCGACCTTTCTTCATATTGCTTTTGTTTTCGTCTTAGTAGCTGTTTGTAGTCCGTATTCCAGATGGTAGATTAACTGCCTCCTTGCTCGATGAAGGCACACGAGTAGATGACAGCTCGTAGTCCGCAAAATCACCAAAGGCAGATTTATAGTTGCATGCAGTCCCAGAAAGTTGTAGCCCCAACATGCCCTCATAATCTCACCTCCGCCCCAGTTCAGTTCGGAGATTCACCGACTATTCTTCAGCTTCAGAAATATGCCTTCAAAGATTTTGCACGAGTCTCCTCATTATTTTCTTGTAGACATGATTGGTAGCTTAACCGAATGGCTGGCTGACTTCGAGCAGCTAGCTCCGACTTCTGATCCTTTCATGTACATGACCTTGAAATGCAGATATCTTTGCACCTGTCCTCATAAACACATTAATAGTAGTTCTAATAAATTTAAAATATAATAATTAATATATATTTTAAATTTTATGTAAAAGATTGAATGAAGTGAATTGCAACTGAAATGAAATGAGTTTTTTTTAGATAAGCATTATGATTGGTTAAAATATAACATTGTAATAATATTAGATATGTATTGAGACTCTTGACAGATAAAAATAAATAAATAGGTATTTCCTTTTATATGCAATGAGTTTGCTGGGATATATAATTACTCCATCCGTCGTCTAATACATGTTGTTTAAGATTAATTTGAGTAAATTAAGATGAAGTTAATGCTAGCGGTTGAATAAATTTAATGAGTGGGTGGCTGGTATTTAAAAAAAAATCGTGTAAAAAGTAAAATTGGTAGATTATTACTGGTGATGAATGATTTTTTTTATTGATTATAATAAAGAAGTGACTAATGTTTGACGTTTTAAAGTAATTGTTGATATTAAATATGCATTGAAAATTGTTAAGTGACAAGTAAAAGTGAACAAAAAATTTCAGTTAAGTGACATATAAAAGATGACAGAGGAAGTATGTGTTTGGATATATAATTATATTTTTTTAATACTTTTATTAAATGTATTACTAAAGATGTTGTGGTTCAATGCGTTAAAACCCTTGTAACATCAGGAAGACTCACTCATTTGCATTTTTAATTTCTCCTCTTGGAAGTCGCCATTGTTTTAAAAAGATTTAATTTATAATAAGGGAAAACTATAAAAAGGGGTATGAACTATCACATTTTTATAAATTACGGGTGTAATTATCATTTTTTGCAATTTGCAGGTTTTTTAGTTTTGGGACTGTTTTGTAAATAAATATTTTTCAATCAAGTCCAGATTTAATTTAAACTAATTACAAACTCACCCTCAACAAAACTAACCTAACCACTCATTCATTAAATTTGTTCAACCGTTAGCATTAACTTCATCTTAATCTACACTTGCTTACAAAAACATGGGTATTTTAGGTTAGGTTGGTTTAGTTGAGGGTGAGTTTGTAATTAGTTTAAATTAGATCTGGATTTGATTGAAAAATATTTACTTACAAAACAGCCCTAAAACTGAAATACCTGTAAATTGTGAAAAATGATAGTTACGCCCGTGATTTGTAAAAATGTGATAGTTCATACCCCCTTCTACAATTTTTTCTTATAATAATCATTTTAGTTGAAATCAGTATGACCATCTTTTGAACCTTGATAACAAAGTGATCCATGTATTTATAAAAGTTGCATTGATTGTACCGTCCGAACAACATTTCTATAAAATTCTAGAGTGAGTTTGGTTTGAGAGAAAATTTGGTGAAAATGAAAGTTTGTGGGAAAAAAAATAGAAAATGAAATTTTTGAAAGATTTCATTTAATATTTCTTTGTTGGATTTAATAAGGAAGAGGTTAAAAAAAATTAAAAAATTTATTTCATTATCCATTATCATGAATAGTTTCATAAAAAATTTGAAGAAAGTATTAGCCCTTCATCATATTCATACATTGAATTTGATCAAATACATTAAATTTGATAAAAAAACGGTTACCCGATTCACATACATTGAAATGATTGAATCACACATTGCATCCAATTTTCACCAAAATTTTCTTTTCTTTTAATTTACATTTAAACCAAACATCAAAATTTATCATTTTTCTCTCAAACTTTGTCTTTCCATCAAATTTTTCTAAATCAAACACAAGTTTTGAATAATTAAAAAAAAAAATGAAATGTTAGATAGTTTACTGTGGAGAACACTCTAAATGCCCACCGCTTTGGATGGGCTGGGACACCCCCACCCCAAATACACACGTGTTTAGCAGCAGCAGAGCATACTGGATTCGTAACAAAGTGGAGTTTGAATCAACAGTCATCCTGTGTTGTCAAACTACCTACACAACAAGGAAGATCTGCATTCTCAAATCTAACAAAACACACACGAGTTAAGAGCTACCACCGAAAAAATATAACTGTAAACCAGACCATAAAGGTGTCTGAACTGAGTAATACTAAAACTCAGCTTCGTACTACAATCACAAACCCCCATCATACCATTCCCCTGGACTTTTTGGGAGGGAAAGCAACCAGCCCACATCCAAGTTTGTGCCAGCAGCACCTCTCAAATTATATCATATGAGACGGGCTTGAACAGGTTGGATAGAAATTTAGTCAGTCCCACTCCCAACAGCTTGAACCTGGATAGGAATAGCTTGTCTTTGCATGTGCAAGTTGCCTCCATCTGTGCTACTAAAATGGCCTTGTCCTTTCGGCTTGTATTCATAATGTGCATTGTTGTGCTTAGGTCTACCCCTGCTTGAAGTCTGATTATGGTACCTCCTGTCCTGCTCAAACGAGTTCCACTCCCCTTGATATTCATGCCCTCTAACATTGCGGTTGCTTTGACCCCCATTCTTTCTAATGCCAGACGAAGAACGAGGCCGATCATGTTGGTGTTCCACAGAATTAACCTGTTCAACTTGGGCATGAGAGTTTGGGTTTGAGGGATGAGAACCAGCCTGGGTCGCAACCAACTTCCGATCCCTTTTGCTGTCTTGTGGACCACGGTTTGCAAAGGATCCAGCAGTATTAGCTTCTGCTGGTGCATTAGGTCGATTTGAAACTCCATCAGCTAACTTCACATCCTTGGGCTGAAAATGATCCCTATGTGGAGTAGATTCCTTCTTGACAAACCTACTAGTTTCCCCGCCTGAGTCGTGGCCAGCTCCACCGAGCCTACTGGATCGTTGGTTGTGAGCAGATACTTCATGTGATTTGGAGTGCCAATGGGATGACAGCTGCCCACCCTCAAGATTAGGTTCCTTGCGCGATGCAGTCCTGTCTTGTTCATCATTGTTAGACACCATTATATGAGTATGAACAGCATCCGCGTCCGCCCATGTTTGACCTTTGACACGTATACCATCACGGGAATATGTTCCCGTGTTTCGACTACCCTTATTGTAATGTCGTTTGCCTTTGTTAAAGGCTAACTGGTCTCTCATATCTAGAACAGAGGCATCCGGTACTTTGGAAGTATTACTGTTCCATTCATCAGAAGAGTTCCAGCCATCAGACAGTTTCTTTTTTTCTCGGCTTTCACTTGAATCAGAATCTGCCACTTGGTTCTTATCAGTTGGTATTTTAATATCTTTGCTTACAACTGTAGAACCAAGAGAACCATCTTCTGGACCTTGTCCTCCTGAAGTCTCAGCAAAAACCGGCTGGCGCCATGCACCAGGAGCCCTTGCGTGCCTGTTATAATTGCTTTCTCCAATTCTACTTTCACCTGTTTCAACTTTAATAGCTGATGAGGCTATTGAATTGGTTGTAGGAGAGGTTGGCTGCTGAAGACCTCCTTGGTGAGCTAGTTCCCTGGCAACAGGCTTCGGAACATACCTCTCAATCTCTGCTCTCTTATTTTTTATGTTGCTCTGCACATGGTCAGTCTTTCTAATATGATCACCAGCCTCCCCACTAGCGACTTTGAGAGTAGAATCTTCAATGCCCTCTTTGTTCTGTTGCCGCACAGGTGCCCATACAACAGTGTCACTGCCATGTGATTTGTCGATAGCTCTGTTACCCTGTTGATTCCTTGGCTGCTTGCGGGAGTTCTGATGTCTCGAGTGGTTGTTAACTCTGGTTTGGGTTTCTTCATTCAGTTGAGATGCTTGAGGCTCGGTGGATTGAGCCCAGTCTTTGGAACCAACCGGAGCCGGAAGATGACTATGTTCCTCCACTTTGGTTGATGATTGTGGCTTACCGCTGTCGGTCGAAGCTTTCACGACATCTGTGATTTTTGGGGCTGCAGTTGCCATGACCACTGGCAATGATGCCTCCTCCATCTTTTGCTTATTTTTTCCACTCTTGTTCTGTTTTGTTCTTTGAGGAACAACAGGCTCAGCCAACACTGTTTCACTCATGCTAACCTCCTCCCTAGCCTCACTGCCGAATTTCAAGGCATCAACTGAGGCTTTAGCAATCTTTATAGTTGCACTTTTCCCAGGCTGCGCATTCTGTTTTTCTTTAAAGCCCTTACGTTTGGACTTGGATGAATTATTACCCTCATAACGTTGAGGTTTGCCCCCAGCATCAGTTACTTGGCTCCCACCCTCCGGTTCTGCAGGAGACTGGTGATGAGACATGACATCACCATGGTACTCACGCTCGGATTTCTGCAGCTGGGGTTCCAATGCCCGAGGTCCACCAGAATTGGTTGGCTTGAGTGAATTAACTTCCAAACTTGGTCTGGAATTTGGTGCCATAGCAGTGCTAATAGGTGGTTCGGGATGAGGATCCTCTTGTTTGGGATTTGTTGTTTCAACAGATGACGCCATTTCAACTTTTTCAGTAGAGTTTTCCATCAACTTTGTACGCCGATTCAACTCTTCTAATTTTGCTTGAGCTTTGGCCTTTTGCTCTTTGATTCTCTCTTCCTCCTCCCTTTGAAGTTGCATGGCCCGTTGCTTGGCAATTTCCCTCTTCTTGGCTCGCTGTTAATGGAAAATTTAGACAGTGTGGATGAGATTTCTTTAAGTATATAAGCAACAAAGAAACATCTAATATGAATGTGCAAAATGACCTGTTCCTGAATATCGACTGGATCAAATAAAGACTCGGAATCTGGAACTATATCCTTTCCTTCTATAGAAGATACTGGTTTGCCAGCATTTGATGAACGATGATCTTGTACCTCATGCTGTACTAATTCGGAATTTGAGGATGAAATGGTGGTTGAGATGTGACCATTACGAGGTTTCCTATGCCTCACATCGGTCTCTGAGATATCAGGTTTCCCTTTACCACGGTAATGAGCAATTATTTGTGGCCCAGTATTTGCAAGTTTTCTGTAAATATCAGTCTTTCAATAAACAAATTGATATATAAAAGAAATAGAAATATGTAAAACTGACCTGGATAAAATAGGACCATCAGCACCAGTGAGCTCATAATTTTTATTTGTGGTGGCAGCTTCAATACCATGGGAAATAGGAGGGTCGGTACCGCCGCCATCATGACTCTTGGCATGAGTTATAGAAAAGTTGCTGGCTGAATTAATTAAATGAACAGCCTTGGAATTCATATGCGACCTACTGTTTCCTTCATCCCAGCCAGATTTTAACACAATGTCTTGTTTTCCATCACTTCTTCTATCTATTGCATTTAAACCTTCTGTCTTTTTTGTCAAACTTGAATCTTTTGGAGCGACTACAGCTTCTGAAGCTGATACCTCATACCCTACATTCTTTTCTGCATTACTTGCTCCCTTCATGTTTTTAGCACCTTCTGATAACCTCTCTCTTTCAGGGAACTGAGACCCCCTATGAGAAACAGAACCATGAGCAGGCCCTCCCTCACGACTTGCCCTTCTTCTGGACTCTATTTTTTCACCATTAAAAGATCCCACTCGATGATCTCTTTCATAAGATGACGGCCTACCATGATATCCTTTTTCAAACCGTGAATCATTGGCTGACGTATTTCCTCCCCATTCATGGCCGTCTCCTTCCTGCTTCAAAAGAACCTTGTAATGTTCACGAGGATTATGTCTCTGACCTGATGGCACTAGCTCCACGGGCTTTTCACTAGGGCCATGCACTTCATTTGCAGACTGAGAATTACCAATGTCAAGAGCATTGGGATTTAAGTGCCTGTCAAAAACAGCTGAACCCTCGGCTGGCCCCATAAAGGGATGATCTCGGTCATTAGGACCACAGTAACCCATCGGCGGAGGATAGTAGCTCTCATATGGCACTGGACCAGGGAAAAATCCGGGTCTCATGGGGATTCCAGGGCGGAAATGACCATCAGACATATGTGGTCTGTATGTCTCTCCATTATTTTGATGAAGCCCTCTTGGCCCAGCTCCATGATGAGGAACAGGCTGTGAGTTCCCAACAACAGGTGCCGGCATAGGAGGATGATAATAAGGATGTTCGACCGGGAAGCCACCAGGAGGTCCAGGACCAATGAGAGATCTGTATGGGGGAGCACCTGAAGGCCCGTACGGGGGACCACCTGAAGGCCCGTATGGAGGAGCACCTGGGAGTCCATAAGGTGGCCCACCTGGAGACACATAAGGAGGACCTTGTGGTCCTCTGTACCAAACACCAACTGGAGGGCTGCCCACTGGAACACCGTGCCACGAAGGGAACTGCTGATGTGGCCCGGACATGTTAGGGTTTCGTTGCAGCGCTTCCCCTCGCCACTTCTCACTATTAGGCTGCCTTTCTTCTTCATACGGCGGGTTGTCTCTTCTGCCATAATTTACATTGTCCGTGTTAACTCTTGCATTAGCAATAGCGTCACCTGAATGTGATATAAGAATTAAATGAATAATATGAAGACGAAAATGATGAGTAACATCAAGCGACAATCGACAAAAATGAATTTGATAAATAAAGATCTGAAGTACATGCCCAAAATATATCGAGTTTCTCAAATTAACACCATCAAGAATAGTCATCAGCAACAATTTATTTCCAATCACACATGCGCGCACACATTTATTCTTTTGCACAAATGGAGAAAATTGCAAACTCCAGTCTCAGCAATCCCTTTTAGAAAAAATTGATTACAGACAGAGATGACTTTGGGCTGATTTAATTCCAAGTCTTTAATCCATCAACAATATAGTTCATTTCAGAGGATTAAACATCAGTTGACAAAAAGACTCTGCATTACAATCTTTGCTAATGAAGATGGAGGGCCTAATGAGTGTTAAGGAGGTCAGCGGTAAAATCCTTACCTTCCGCATCATGAGTTCGAACCCTGACACAAAACAAAACAAAATCCTACACCAGCTATTCACTTCCAGCACAATACAGTACTTACGTGTGCAATCTACCAATAAACAAACCAAGACAGTGAAAAAAATTGAACCACCAGAGCCCAACCCTAACAATGCTAAGCGAGAGCAATTTCTACGAAAGAACAACTCCAATATGAAATCAACAAACATAAAAATGCCACCTGGAGAAAGAAGCTAAAGTCAAAAATAAAAATTAGGAACGTGAAGTTAAAATTTGCAACCTTCAGGTGATATATGAGTATTTTTTGGCGGATCCTCTTTCTCTGAACCAAGCGTCGGGAAATCGCCTGAAGACAGAAAAAAATTTCTGTTCTTCGGGTGTGCCTGATACATGAATCACCAGGAAAGTTAAAATCAGTCTAACCAGAGTGTTCCATTGGATGGCAACGTTAAAAAGAAAACATTCTCGAACATAGTACACACATAACACTGAATTAGTTCTTCTCAGAGTTGTGTCCAAGCACCAAGACTGCATATGCAAGAAATACAGCAAAACAGGACCTAAACCTCAAGTGAACATAAGTAAAAATGTTGAAACTATAAGAAAATGATGTGAGTATTCACTCAATCAATGACAGAATAATAGTGCTCTAGAAAAGCACCGTATTGTCTCCACTACCAGCTGCAGCACATGCGCCGAGATTTTCATTTGATGGTTCAGCAAACCGAGACAACTGTGAACTCCCAGGTCTAGTATCTGCACTGTGTGGTCGTAACGATGTACCAGATGCTTGATTCGACATCAGTGTCCCAGATGCTGATGATGGTCTAGAATTAGAACCCCATGCATTGGTACTGGATTCATATGCTTTATCACTACCTCCAGTTGATGGGCGAGTACCACTACCACCTGATGAAGGGCGGCCATTCTCCGTGTTTAAGGATAATGAAGATGTGCCCCATGCATTTGAGGCAGGTAAAGATGATCGGCTGCCCCAGCTAAGGGTGCCCCTATATAAACGATAAGCATATAGCTCGATGACCATCCAATATAAAGTGATCACTAAAACAAAGTATTAGATGATGTACTTACTTGGGAACAATGTCTACATTTGGATCCATCCCATGATTTTCTAACCTTAAAACGAAAGAAACATATGCAACATCTATGAGTCAGCCCAAGTGAGTAGGTACGATGAAATAAAACATAATAAGAGAGAATTACTTCTGACTGGGCAGGTTTATAGGTTTTGGGACGGCAACCTTGCCCAGGACAGTCATTCCACCTCTTCTTGTGGTTGAGGCCCATCTAGATCAATTTCAAATTGTCAGACATACTGGAAACATGGAAGTCGCAATAAATGCATATCTTACTGTGTATTGTACGCAACCCAACTTTATACAGCATAAAATAGGTGTCATGAAATTGATCAGGCCATGAGCCAACAAGCACAAAGTGAGGAAATGAAAAAGTATAACAATCAATCCGACCTCATACGCTCATAGGCGGATCCACTGGGGGGGCAAAGGGGGCAGTCGCCCCCCCGAATCCCACCTAAAATTCTTCTGACTAGGGTAAAAAAAAAAATTTATATATATAAAATATAAATTTATATGTATAATTTCAACGAAATTTTTAGTTTTGCCCCCCCAAATTCAACCCAAATGTTTGATTATGTAATTTTGCCCCCTCAAAAAAAATTTTCTGGCTCCGCCACTGCATACGCTGAGGTAGAGTTTTAACAATATACTTCAATGCCCAAGTTAGAAAATATCCTAGGTTCACTCAGACTGAACCCATTGAACTGTGATGTTTCTGGTCACATTCTTTTATAGGATATTAGGCCGCAATTTTAATAACTGCTGGAGTTAGATATAAACTACTGATAATTCCTAAGTAATATTTCTGAAATTATGCACCATGAACAGATTCATATTGGCGATACTAATTACACATGAGTTATATATAGCAAGACTGTCCTTCACCAAAATACAAGGCAAGGATAAAGAAATGGCGCAGAAGGAACTGGTCATACTTCCTCTCTCCAGTTCCCATACTTGAAGCCATAGCTTGATTGTGAGGTCATCCAATCAATGAGAGAAAGCCCTGAGTGAATAAAAAAGAGGCCTCAACTTGATAACAGGCTACAATTATATCACTCCATAAAACTTATATCTGATGATGCGATTGTTTTAAATACGATAGTCAGTGCATTTCAGCAATTAGGTTGTTGAGTAGCCTGATGCTATATCAGAACGCAAAGTAGCTAATCGGATCTCTACTGAGAATGTAATAACTTGTATTCACATTGCCGGCATATGATAATTACAGGCTCGCTCCCCATGGCCAGTCCAACTCATGTCAGCAACATTAAATTTACCAACATGCTTGTTCCAAATTAATCTCTAATTCCCGCACATGCTCTCAACATCAAATTAAAAACAAATCCCATGAAATAACTAGAAGCACTCAGCCCACAGGAGGCCAACAATCCGAAACTTAGCCTATATGCAAACATCCACAGCCCAAACAAAATTAACAGAACGGAAAAAACAACAACAAAAGCTCCACTTCATTATTCAATTCAACTACTTCTCCAATTTCAGACCAGGACGCCAAAAAAAAGCACGAGCAACAAGACAGCATCGAACCAACAGAAAGCTCCCAACACCAACAGGACACCTCCTGATTCCGCTACTGGTTGTTTGTTTACAGATATAGCCTCACATATGATACGGGAAACAAAAAAACAACGCCAAAAAAACCAGCGTACAAAAGAGATGCGAAAATTACTTTCCTGCGCCGGGCCGACGATTCTGCGCGTCACAAAAACCCTAGAAAACCAATATAATGAAAAGTGCCGAATCGACGAGGTTACGGATCGAAATAGTGAACGTCCGGAAGGGAGGGAGATTAAATCTCCGATCAGAAATTGCGGCGGTGGATTGCGGTTGTCGCCTTCGGATCGGAAAGTGGAAGGAGGGAGGGGATAGCTGAAGGAAGAAGAAGCGAGTTGTTGCCTATATTTATGTATCTGAATGATTCGTTTATTCAGTAACAATTTTACACTAATCTAAGTACCAATTTCATACCCAATCACAAAACATTATCAGTAATATTACTGATAATTACATATACAGTAATATAATTGATTAATTAATTTTTAATTACTC
This sequence comes from Kalanchoe fedtschenkoi, assembly GCA_002312845.1. NCBI lineage: Eukaryota > Viridiplantae > Streptophyta > Magnoliopsida > Saxifragales > Crassulaceae > Kalanchoe > Kalanchoe fedtschenkoi. Next base: position 181,237 of record NQLW01000006.1, read on the forward strand.
TCTCGCAGTAAATTGCTAAACTGCTTCGGATATGGATAAGAAGAATGAAGAAGAAAGAGTAGTTAATTTTTAAAGTAATTGAGCTTCATATCTTTAAAAATAAATGCTCTCTGTAAAACATCATCAAAATATAATTAATTATTTAAAAAATACACGTGCCATTTTGATTGCGATGTCTCGAATAATTTCTGGACATCTCCGTATAAAAACATGTATAAATGACACTTACAGATAAAGATATTAGTTATGGTCACATGAAACATCACAAGCATCATATGATACACAACACACGTTGCAAGGCTTTTCAAAGCTTAAGATACACAGGCAGATGGCGAAATCGGATCAGTGCTGCGTTGGTTGAGTTGATGTGAGACTTGGAAATGAATCGGTTATCTGTCGCATTTGCAGTAAGCAGTTACTCAGTCAACAGATGTGAAGGGAAATCCTGGACAACGGAAACACAGTCATTTCCGAAAAATGGCTGGCAGGGTTTCTTCTGTAAAATAATCCTTCCTCACAGTATCCATTGAGCAAAATTTCACCTGCATATCACCGACAGAGTGACATGATCATTATAATTATATTCATGTTCCACTAGTTATTATGCGATAATCAACACCTTAATCCATATTCTTAATCCATATTTGTCTACAGTCTCTCAAAAGTAACACCTTAGAGCAATACGATAATCGAAGTAATAAACATATATCTATTATGAAATGAGTGCATATTTCCATACGCATGGTAATAGTAATATATAGCCACAGAAGATATACCAGGGATGCATATGATTTCAACAATGGCTTTGCTAGCTGCCAGAGTGGTTGAAATATAAAAGGAGCATCCACGAAAAGGACTTGCCCCAGGCGCCTTGGGTAGTAATAGTAGAAAACATCAAACTGCATAAGAGCATATAGATGCAGAAGCTCATGAGTTGAGAATAGAAAAAAGTGTCCCCGGCACATTAAATTGCAAAGCAAGAGATCAAGAGCAAAAACAACCTCAGCCATGAGAATAGCAAATAAAAAACATAAATAAAATAAAATTTGTCCAACAGAATTTCAAAATGGAATAGAGGAATATTAATAGCACTAGTTTGGTGAATCACTTGTACCAAAAATGTCAAGAACTTCAAGTCAGCATTCTCAGTACCAAACCCACGAAGATCAAATATTCCCAGGATTTCTTCTCTCCCAGCAGGTAGCTTGTTTAGTGCTTTCTCTATCAAGAACACACATAATCTCTCAGTTTCTGTGACATCCGGCATCTATAATCAAAGAAAACTTGGCCCGTCAGCATAACTAATCATCCATTCATTGCCACTAGATATTGAGATAAGGTATCGGTTAAGAACTTCCACTCATGAAATAGGATAATCTAAACAATGAACTGCAAAAAATCAAGGACTGGAAAGGCAAAAAAGAATCAAATAACTGTAATCATGTAGCCTTACAGCAGGATTATGCTTCTTAGCCACCACAATGAGAACAGGTCTACCAAAGACATCAAGTGAGTCATGCACAAAGGCCTTTCCTGTCTTAGCCATTCGTTTTACAGACGCTTCAGACAGTTTGGAAACTCCAAAATCTTGGCGCCATCTCTTTGAAAAGTAGAATGGAAATGAGATGAAAAGTCAAAAACATACTTTATAATTGAAGCATGACTTGATACCATATATACAGTGCCTCATCTAAATCCTGTGGGTTTTTAAGATCATGAAGTAAATTGACTACATTAATTCAGTGAGGATGGATACAATAGCCTTAGTCAATTTCCCACAAGCTTCTTCAACAGAAAATCTCCTGTCCTTCAGATACCAGAGTATCATCTCTTCATCATCTCTGCCATATTCTCCCACAGGGAGATCATGATAGTTTTTTTCGAGCTTCTCTTTAACTTCCAGGACCAACTGCATATCTCAAATCACACATTTTACAGCCAGAATATGAACATATGCATTCATGAAAATCCACATATGGTTGTACAAATTTACCAGATGCATGTCATGCATCAGATCACTAAGATAACACTGGATAGCTAATGATACAGGGGGTACTGAGTATGCTAAAACTCAACCAATGTTTACTGACTCTATTTTTTATGAGTATAAAGAGTGCTTTCGAATGGGGTCAATATCTTGATAACCAGGTTTTAAGTGTCATAATTTCTTTTATCTTTTTGAAAAGGTTTACTTTTCATTGATAATGGCGAATATAAACAAATTTGTAACAGCAAATTGATGGATAGAAACCACAACCATCATTCAGGATTAGCAGAATAAGAAAAACCTGAACCTGATCAAATAAGTTGGCTTGTATTGATGACCAGAAACCAAAAAAAAAATCACAAAAGAGGCCACATGTTCTACAAAGCACAATCCACAACATACACAACCTCAATCCATTAGGAAGCATTCAGAAAATAAAAGAAATTCAAAATTCTTGAATTTCAAAACTATTGCTTCCCCTTGAATTACAGATTGGCAAGTAAATTCTAGCACTGCATTGTCATTTAGCACCTCTAGAATATATAACCCAATAATCTTGAAATCAAGGAATCAACAAATCCCAGTCCCCACCGCAGCGATTGAATTCAAACGACATGAGAGACCTTACGGGAATCGTCGAAGTCCGGGGCGCGATTCCGGATGAAAATCTTGGTGCTTCGGATGACCGACTTGTTGAATTTCAGCTGAGTGATCAACGTATTCCGAAGCGGATGACTCAGACGAACTGCCATTTCTTCTCAAATGTGACCTCAGTTATCAGCTTGAGCTTCCTTTCGTACCTTTCGCCCACCCCCAGTATCGCAACGGCACCGTTTTGGTCCTTGCTTTTGCTCTTTCAGTTCAGACTTCAGACTTCAGACTTCAGAGTATAGATATGGGTCAAGCGGCGCATTACGACCCCGTTTAGTGTATTTTTTTTGTGAATTGCATCTACTAATTTTCAACTTCAACATTTCTAAAGTTAATTTTGTAAAAACTTCATATAAAATATCTGACTTTGTTTAATAAATACAGAATGATATTTCAACAAATGTATAATAATGTTATTTTTTATCCAGTTACATCTCTAGTAAAACTTAAATAAAATAAAATACAATTCATAAAACATTTGTTCTCCGCTCATTTTCCTTTATCCCCGACAACCTTAACCAAACGAGTGAACATAGACCAACCCTTATACCAACGAACATACAGCTCTAAGTTCAACAATGTAAGATACACATTACAAAAGCTCCAAGAACAAGCTTGCTCTCGGATGCAGGCCAGCTTCTTTGAGGGTCATTTCCATTTCTTCAATGCCGTAGGTCCTTCGAGGCAGGCCTGACACAAGCTGGTAGTTGCCTACGCCTGGTAAGGCCAGTGAGTCGATGAACCAATAGAGCTGCTCGATTTTATCCGTGCTTTCAAACCCCTGCTCCCTTTTCTCACCATCTGGAAATCGTATTAGTATCTGCATAAAAAGTTATTGTAAATTTGACAATGATCATACTCAAAAACTCGAAACATAAGAAAGAGTCATTCTTGAGTGGATCGTGTCCACCACTTGGACTATGGACACCAATCATGAGACATATCGTGTTGAAAAATCAAAGTGACACGTGATATTTAATAATTTGTTGTGAAAAATAATTGATTTTTCAATAAGCCACATGTCTAGTCATATGACATACGTAATGAACAGATCCATTAAAACATGAAATGAAATGTAACTCAGATCATAAATATGAATTGTACATTGTTTATTATTACCTTTGTAATCTCACCCTGTTTTGTAGAGGCTGAAGTGTCACATTCAACTTCTGATTTGAGGTTAGATTTGTGCTTGTGCTTTGCTTGAGAGCTGCTGAGTATGTCGTGACTCCGTTTAGTCGAAGCTTCTGTTGGCTTTTCTAGAAATGGTGGATGTGAGATGCGAGCATGGTCTTTCTCTTGATCCTGTGAAGATACAAAAAGCATGGCAGCACCTGAGCTTCAACTCATCACTTAATTTACTCACTGTATATATAAATACTCGCTGTTTGGACGTGGGAAATTGTCTACCACGCCAATATAAATCTGTCATGTGGTCTCTTAACCAGTCAAATAGCGTGTTGAAAAAAAAAGAATTCAAAATGAATGATGAATCAAGTGCTCTGTGGACACACCAATATCAATCTGTCACATGGCCTCTTAACCAGTCACATAACGTGTTAAAAAATAAAAAATAATTCAAAATGAATGATGAATCGACACATGTCACTTTAACTTTTGTCCTTTACCTTATGTATTTTGAGGGCGGCTTGTAATGGAGCATCTTGCTCCTCTCCTAGTTTCATGTCCCTGCTCATCTTTTCAGGCCTCAGGGGCTCAAATGCCGAGCCATGTTCTTCTACCGTCCTCTGCAAGATCTCCACGAGCTCGTCTGCTGAAACCGGCCCTTCAATCTGCTCACGCCATAAGAACGAATGTGTCGATCACTTCTCTCAATTTCGATTTAAAAGTCTATGACGTAAGATGAGATTAACCAGATGCGTACTTGTTGTAGAACTGAAATGCTACTGTCAGGTGAAGGCGCGATCACGGCGCAAAAAGGGTATGAAGCGGGCCTCATCGCGGAAGCCATGCGCATACCCTCGCCCGACTCGGCGATCCCGCCCCAGCTCACGAAGTTGGCGTCCAGAAACTGCACAATCACCTCGCGACGCAGCGTCTCCCTGCAGAAGGACTGCGCGAAAGGGTGCTGCGGGGAGTGGAGGTACATGAAAACGAACTTACGCTCGTCTCTCGCAAGCTTCACGGCATCCTCAAAGCTGCACGTGTAGAAGAACGGGTGAGTTGCGCCGTGCTGCTGCTCGAAGCAGGCCAAGAAGGCGCCGTGGTCGTCCTGGACCGCTACGGGCTGGGGTGGAATGTGGAGCTGGCTGGAGGCTGAAGCTGATGGATGGCTGCATTGTGAGCTATTGTATCTTATTCCGGCCTTGAAACTTTGAATTCCTTGATTCATAGCTCTTGAAACTTCGAGGACAATGTTGCGAGAGACGGTGGCGACTCGTTGGAGGATGTTGGTGCAGGAGGCCTCGCCGGCCGCCCTAGCTCGCTCCATCTCTTGGATCAAAGATGACATTGTTTTAGAGAATCGGGGTCTCAAGATTCAAACTGGATGGTGATGGAGAGGACCTTAAGAGTGTGATGTTTCGGCTTAGGTTGTGAAATCTTATCTTGTCTTTTGACCTTAAAGAGCAAGAATGCTGTCAAAAGGGTGTGAAAGATGCCTCTTTTTCTTTGTAATATTATGCCTACGAGCCCTACAGGGTGCCCCATATAATCATCCATTGTCACTATAATTGGGAGCAGTGTCAATTTACAAAGTTATGCAATAGACTCAATTTAATGAGTCAATAATTATGTTCATATTAAAAAATAAAAAATATATATAATTAATTATTAAATATCATGTGTTATTTTAATTTTTTAATAATTATTTTAAATTATTTCTTTCGGGAATGTTATTTTTAATAAATTATGATCAAGTCCTCCACATTCCAAAAATATCATTATGATGTTCGGATTCATTCAAGCAACTCCCAGAAGTCTATAAGGAACTCTCATTTACCCTCTGTTTGGTTTATTGAAAATTAAACAATTGGAGAGAAAGATATATAGAAAAATGAATTGTGTGAATTTCATTTTATATTTTAATTAGAAGTGTACATGGGGTTCAGATTCAAATCGGACCGGATTGGAATCTGTTTGGATTCGAATCAGAATAAAAAATTCTCAAAGAAGACGGGACCGGTCCGGTAGGTCTAGACCGGACCGGACCGAACAAAAAAATTTTGGATTTGGACCGGATCGATTTGGATTGGATTCACAAAAATTAATTAATTTTTTTTAAAAATATTAATTAAAAAATATTTTTGTTTGTATATTGAATAAGATATCTTTAATTATTATATTAAAATTCTTGTGTTTTATTAAGAAATTGTAAAACCGATCTATTTCGATCCGAACCAATTAAAAACCGCAATTCACGTGGACTGAAGACCATATCAGAATCAATTGATCGATTCGATTTGATCAATTCAGGCCGGATCATTTCCGGTCCCGGATTTTGTACCCCTACTTCTAATTTCTCATTTGATTTTCTACTCCACATTTTTCTCATAGAAGCACCAACCTAAAATCTCTCATTTTCTTTGGCCAAACACGGCCTGTTGGGCTTCATACGATTTCATTCGACACCGTCAGCAAGCCCACTAATGATATGTTAGGGCCCGGCCCATACAAATACCAGCCACAGCACAAATGGCTTCTCCCAATTTCTCCCCCGTCAATCAAAAATGAGAAAACTCTGAACTGCCATTTTCAAATTTTTTGAACCAAAAAAATGGCCGACTCGATTCCAAGGTGGGACGTCGCCAAGAAGGTGGAGGAGCAACGGCTGAGAGGCGAAATCCTGGAGGCTGCTCAGACGCCCGGAATCCACGATTTCATCAACTCCATTCGTAAATCCATGGAGTCCACTTTACAAACAAGTCAGCAGTGTGTGGAAAATCAAGGCAAGTTACTGTGTCGCTTCTCCTGTTTGCGCAGCACAGGTTTTGTTTAGTTTGGGAGCGGCCGGATTTTCAAAAGTTTATTTTCAAAATTTGAGCCGTTGGCTAGGGTTTCTGATAGCTAGGGTTTGCTTAGCCAAAGTCGGTTGCTGGTTGGAACTTATAAATTCAATTAGATCCACTCGGTCTGCGTTCACTACGAATTTTCGCTCATCTCATGCTCTGTCTCGATCAATCATTCTCAAGTTTTAGCTATTTAAATTCACTGGTGTCATGCAGTTGCTGGTTGGTTACTGAGATGGATTCTCTTCTTATCTTGCAGTGGAGCTTGGAAAACTTAAAGCAAAACTAAGGGAGGAGGAAGACGCTCTAGTGAAAGCAATAGCTAGTATGTTTAGTTTATAAATATCTCTGCTGCTATGGTAAAATCATCTGTTGGATATCGATTTCAATTTTCCTGCTCGATTTGAAGTTCGCATTGCTGTGCTGTGGTAGTAAAGACGATGCTAATTCTTGTGTATAAAATTTGAATGATGTGTATGGTAACAGGAGTAATGTTATAAGGGCTTACTTCTAAATTAACTGTTACGTTTGGGGCAAATCTTTAGATTGGAAATAGTCACTGACTCACTGACAATTCAATAACTCATGCTTAATAAATAATAATTCTTTATGTATTGTAGAGAAAACCCGTAAAGAGGCAAAGAAGATGGCATTGATGGAATCACTGTCTAGTAGTAGAGCTAGAGCAGACAAACTTAAGAGAATTTTACAAGATCAGAGGGAAAGGAAGGAGAAATATTCAGCAGTTATAGCTCAGCAATGCCGTGGTCAGTTACTTCATGTGCTTGTGGTCACGTATTATCAACCATAAGGATAATTGATTTTGCGAAAAGTGCAGACTGAATTTAGCTGATGTGATTTTTTTCTCCTCATCCTTCTTTGAGTGCTCCTAACAGATTTAACAGCTGCGGAAGATAAAAATACTCGAAACAAGGATGTTGGACAAGTACAAGAAGCGATATCTTGGTACAATATGGCCCTTGGGTTTCGGATAAATTGTGGACATGGTAATGGAGACTGTTATTTTTCAAAATAAAAAGACAAATAAACAGTCACATATATCATTATTGTGTCTCAGCAGTCTCTATCTGGTAGTTTTATGCGACCAGTTTTTTATTTCAGGGATAAAGTTCACATTCACGAATATAAATCCCAAGAATCCGAAGGAAGAGTTCTCTTTTACCATTCATCACTCAAATGACACTTACACGGGTAAGTACTTGCTTGGGACTATGTTGCTTTGTCATGTGATTACCAAACATATGTGTATAATGTTACTTTCAGTGCTAGATTGTGAACCGCGAATATATACTATCAGCCAGTTGGTCCAAGAGCTGAACAAAACCAATGGGCTTTTCAAATTTGTCAGAACAATGAGAGAAAGGTTCTTAGAAGCTGCTGCATCGGGTATCTTATTTTCTTTGTTGTGTCTTTCTTACAACAGCCAACCATGAAAGATTGCCGTGTTGAGCTTGAATATTCTTCTTTTAATAGAACTTACTTTTACTAATAAGTCATTCCATATTTGCTGCTGTAAACCAGTCTATCCGCATGCAATACCCACAAGTAGGAAGAAAAACATTTATTGAAATTGCTATCCTAATTAATTTTTCAAATTGGTTGTTTTTTCCAGGTCTTGCTCCTCAGTCTGCATACAATCAGCAGGAGGCCTCTGTTATCACTATTTCAGCTCCAGTTTCCTTAACTTCCTCCTTTGAAAATAGTGAATCTCGAACTGAAGAAAGTCAGCTTGGGATGAAACCTGAAGAAGTCAAACGAGTGTCAAAAAAGCTTCATGAAAGAGGTGGTGAAGAAACAATTTTTTCTCCAGGTTCTGCATCTGTGCCTCGCCGTTCCACTCGTCTAATGGTAAAATAAATATGACTTGGCTCTTGTATTCTTGTTTCAATTTATTAGAAGGTGGCATTAGACCATGGATTTGCATTATTGGATAAGCAACATGCCCGTGACGTATTTTCTGTGGGGCTTATGTAGAAGAAGGCGCATTAATTTAAAATCATTTTTAGCAAGTGTGTTACTTAAATATGAGAATTGCCATCCAGATAGTAGGAACTGGCATCTTGCATTCCGTACCTGCTTTTTAAATTTATCTAACTATATCTTGTGGAAGGCTTATGTATATCTTCAAACGAGACGGTTCCATACCTTTAACATCAAACTGTGTTTCTGTATTTTACAGTATTCCAGTGGTCCAAGAACTTAAGTTGGACCCAAGGTACAGACTATTATTGGATCTCTTGCATCCGTGGTTTCTCGGCGCATGTGTTGACAGCATGGTATGGGAAGCTTCCCAGCTTGGGAACTTATGCTAGCTTTAACAGAATGTGTTGCATCCATGTTGTGGTTTTGTCACTCTTCACATTACAGTTGGGTGAACCTCCCTCCCTATTCGATGCATATTCTGGTTGTATAATCTGTTGAGAAATGTAGTTATTTGTTGAGTGGCTGAAGAAACGTGTGAACCAGCTATAACCTTGTCATGCCTTGATTAAACATACCCTACAATGAAACACTGCTTGAATGAAACATTTGGAATAAAACCATGCACTTTCTGCAGCAACAAGAGAAATACTAACCTTTCCCGCAATGTGTTGGCACAACTAGTTTACACAATGCCTTGGGATGGATCCATGACATTGACACATGAGCCAAGAACCACACATCAAACACTGTCGACAAATGACTCTATCCTACATTAAACATACACGGATTACACGAGTTGAAGAGCTGCCCATAAAATACCAAGTTGTGGACAGGCAGTGAAGCGGAGTGGACTTGACTTGGCCCCTTGTACCTAACTCTCATCACTATTAATGGGAAGAAAAAGACATCCGCATCTAAAATTGGGTCAAGACGTGATCTCTCGAAGCATCAACCCTCACAGGCAAATGACTGACATAGTTACATAGTAATAACTTAGACATCCTTATTCAAACAAATCTGGTTTGTGTTATATCACGAGAAATTTGTGTCATACCAACTCAGTTTTGTCATATATTTATTTTTCACAAATTTACCTCCATATTGAAATACACCTTTCAAACTTCTGTGCATAGACCCACCTGTAATATTATTTTTTTCTTATTTTTTATATTAAAATAAATTACAAATTTTTAAATTTAATAAATATTTGATTATTTGTAATTATTTATTCGTATTTTTTTTAACATTTATGTAATAAAAAATTACATTATTAAAAAAGTGATTAAAGATCGGTCTTCAGTCACGTTTGATAGGATGAAACGTGATAAAAGATTTTTTCCCAAACGCTTCGTGTGAGAAGCACACAAACCATCTTCCACATCAATTCAAACCACTTCATGCACTCACACAAAACTCTTCAAAAAGCTTAAATGGGAAAAGCCGGCAGTAGACATGCGCTAAATGCTAATATTAAAGCAGTTAAACAGTTGTCATGGAACAAACCGTGTAAAATTCTACAAATGAAATGAGCGTATCAGATTTGAGTGGCTTTAAAAAAAAAAACAATATTAAATGCAAAATGAACTAAATAATTTGATAATGTAATTAGATTCATTGCGAGACAATTCACGGGCACATACAACATATTTTTATTCATGAGCTGAAAATTGTTATACAACCCTCCATAAATCAAATGTGTTACTTTTCTAAGAGCTCGAGCTTTTACCATTATTTAAGTACTTCAAACTCATGATCTTTGTCCAATTAGCGAGTTGTCATCTATCAACCTATTCGAGTAGAAACGCTTTTCTTTCTCCCCAGCCGTATGAATCTTTTGTTACTTATAAAAAGTCGATAAATTGGATTTAGCAACCAACTTATAAAACGTAGAGCTCTACGTTACACCATCTGAACAATCAACAGTCAACAACTAAGCAATTCAGACTTGAAAAACCAAACATCAAAGAGTACTATCTTCACCAAACTACTTTTTAAGATTAAAAAAATTCTAAGTATAACGACATGAATAGAACCAGAAAATAAAGATAATAAATCATGTTCGACTTTTCTTCTTGACTATCTATTCACAAACCACCAAAAAATCTTGTTCAAAAGAACCGGGCCGACATTTCTTCCGTCCCAGCCTAATAAATCCAAATAAACCGAACCAATTTGTGTCGCAACAAGCTCGCGCCACCTTTCCCAAATCTATTGGGCCGAATCTCCAACCCCAGACCGAAAGAAAGGAATATTCCTCAAACACCTGGCCAATAACGGCGTCGTTTGATTCCGCTCCATTCTCATTCAACAGTGTATAAATATGACGAGACGCAACGAACGAGTAAAAACTCCAGTGTGTTCGATTCCCACAAATCCCTCGATTCGAATTTCGCATCTGCAGATCAGAAGAAGAGAAAGGAGAAAAATGGTGAGGGATCGGGAGACGAGGAGAGGGAACGGCTGCTTCGGAAGTGAAGATAGGGAGGCGCTGACGAGGAGTGCGGGGAGTATGATGAAGTTTCTGTGCAGCTACGGCGGGCGGATCATGCCGAGGCTCACCGACGGGAAGCTGCGTTACGTCGGCGGCCACACCAGAGTCCTCTCGGTAGAACGTTCGATCTCGTTTGTAGGTGCGTTTGTGGCTTTGTATGAGTGATTTTCACTCTGATTTCGTATGCGGATGTGAATGTAACTAATTTGATGGTGAAATTCAGAGCTGATGGTGAGATTGGTGGAGTTTTGTGGCTCGTCGGTGCGCATGAGGTGTCCGTTACCGGACGGAGATCTCGAGACGCTGATCTCCATAACCTCCGACGACGATCTGCGCCACGTCATGGGCGAATACGACAGAGCAAACTCATCTCCACATCCTCCAAAAATCCGAGCGATTCTATCGCCGCCGAAATCTCTGAAATTCGTCTCTCCGCCTCTATCTCCTCCGTCGCCCGTCGGCTGCTGTTCTCCCTATCAGATAAGTGAATCGCCGCCGAGCGCGGCGGCGTCATCTCCTGCAGGACTGGTTAGGGAAGCGCGATGTGTTGCCGGCCGCCGTCCCTTCCTCGTCCGAAACTGCCACAGCTTGACTTGCTTGGTTCCTCATCGAAGTAACTGGATCAATTAAATGATTCTCTCGTTGGAAAGATTCCTCAGCAGCTTAATTTTTGAAGGCTCAGGAAGTGATTGTTCAAAATAGATGGTGACGAATCTGAAACTTCATTTTTTTTTTTTAATTGGGGATCAGATCGTCATTGGTGATGTTAGATCTCTATTGTTCTTGTTTCGGTTGAATTGATCTCTATTAGATCTCGCCATTGTTACTTGCTTTCCTTGATCTGTGCGGGTTCTTTCTGATTCTTGATTCGACGGTTTCGAGTGGGGATAAGGTCAGTTTCTGGCAGTTAGAGAATTATTCTTTTCGCGACGCGTGTCACGCGCATTACGGAGTTGTAGACACGTGTTGATGCCACGTTTTATTTAAGAGGAAAGTTTAAATACAGGGAATGTATTTCCAACTTTTCTCCAATTCAGATTTTATTCTAATAAGTATGACAATTCAACAACCAGAATGAATAAAAAAGGTACAAATTCTTTCAATATTTTACAATCTACTACACAAACTGTTACCATTACTGATTTATCAGAACTCTCTAAGTTAAAATGAGAACGTTTATGACACGCGTTGTATATTAAAATGACATAATTTTATTTAAATAAAAAAATTTAAAAGATTCGAAATAAAATGACACTCATGTTTGAGATTTCAATTTTTTTATTTGAATTGTCTATATATATAGAAAAAAGTATAATCGATGGGAGATGGAGGAATGATGGGGATATTGTCGACGTAGCTTTAATGAAAACCCAACTCAGAGTTGCAGTTTAGAATCTACAACAATCGATTGTCATTTTTATTTGTCAATAAGAATTTGAATTTTCATATCTTAAAAAATAAAAAATTAATTATTTCATCAATATAATTTACAAAAAATTAATATATCTTACTAATTATACTTTATATTTTATATTAAATTAACTACGTATTTAGTAAATTTGATCAATAATTAGCATTAATATCAATTTGATCCACATTGAAATAAATTTAAAAATAGATTTGTGTCATGCTAATTTAGCATTGTCATAATTTTTTTCTCACAAAACTTCTTTCACATTGAAACAAACATTTCAAATCTTTGCATGTATAATACCTATGTCATATTTTATTTTTTTTGCTTTTTATATTATATTAGATACAAATTTATTAACATTTTCATGTTGAGGAGGGGAAGGGTAAATTCTTGGGTGCAGCGGGAGCATGTGCTCTCGCTCCCGATACACTTTTTAAAAACCACTCAATTGAAATATAAGTAATTAAAAAAAATCAGAAAAATCAGAAAAGAGTAAAACAAAATACTAGTTTGATTTATAAAATTTAAAATAATGAAAAAATTATAAATTCATATATTTTCTAATTTTTATCACTTGAATATGTGTATGGAAGTGACGAATATATGTATGAAAGTGATAAATATAAGTATGAAAACTGATGAGTATATGAACATGAAGTGTTTCTATTTTTTTTGAATTTTTTTTGCATATAATGAATATACTTGCGAATTTGATAAGTATGTATGTGTATCTAATGAATATATTTATATTTCTTATGAATATTGATGTCAAACTAATGAATATAGCTATTTTAATGGATAAAATTTAGAAAACATATGAATTTATATAGTTTTTATTGTTTTTATAAATTCAATTGGGTTTTTCTAATAAAAATTTTCAGTTTTTTCTATTTTTTCAGATTTTTTCTATTTTCTTTAATTTTTTATTATTAGGGAGACCATATGATAATTTTAAAAAAATTCTTAGGAGTGCCGAAAGCACCTAGAGCACGGTGCACCAAAGAATGATTTGAGGGGAAGGCGTAGATGAAAATTTATTAAATATTATTAAGTATTTGAGGATAACATTAGATAGTGTTTTCAACGGCACTTCTAGCTAAAAATCATTGTTTAAAATATTTTAATACACGTTGTTTGTTGTCTTTCTTCAAATCGCTTCATATAATCGAAGCGCTCCATTGTCAGTAGATGGGAAAGCTCCTACTACATTAAAACGAAGTGCTTCAAAATCTGACACAAAACTTGTTACAAAACTTCAATGAAAATACTCTTAGAGACAACATCTACTAAGGCCATCACCCATAAGCAACTTCCTTCATCTCCAAGGTTGTTCCAACGACGATAGGCTTTGAAGTTGTTCTCTTCATCACTTCGAAACATTTCGTCGATGAACATATTATAAAATATGATAAACAGCTCGTTTGATGAACATATCATTTGAAGAACAATCCAACTCATCTAATGAACATATTATTAAGAGAAAACTACAAAATGGAGTTGCGAACTACCATACTTTCAAAAATTACAGGTGCAACAATCTAATTTGGCATTCTCAACTTTCTTCAATTTTGGGGCTATTTTGTGAATAAGCAATCTTCACTTAAGTCTGGATTTATTTTTATCTAATTACTAACTCACCGCTTAACAAAACTAATCTAGTACCACTAACCAATGTTATCCTAACCCATCACCATTCCAAGCAGCTTAATTTATTCATAATTTATTTCATTAAAATTCCTATTACTGCCTATATATCTTCTAAAGTAATCATCTTTTATCAAAGAAAACCATTAGCATGATCCTGAAATATTTTTTAGTAAATAATCAAAGTATGATATTAAAACTATGGAACATTAAGCATCTCTATAAAATACTTGTGCTCTACCGAATCACTGTCAAGTATAACATTATACAATACACTGTAGGTAAAAAAACCTTCCAATTTATTTAGTGATTGCTCTCCTTTGTCTTCTTTAGTATCACCATCTGAATGAGTAACTTGGATTATTCAAACATCAAACACTCCCCTGGATTCATCAGAGGAGACATTCTTAGAGGTACCCAACTGGATTCTTCCATATGGATTTTATCTGGACGACCAAATCTTTAAGATTTTGATCACAATGAATGAGATACAAATTATACATCACTATCTTGGTGATTTGAATTGACCTAGATGAAATAGTAACAAATTCCTTGTCAAAATGAAATGAGACGCCGAAGACATGAACTGGCAACATAAAATTTTATATCAGCATAAAATTTTATAAGATAATTCAACATAAAATTTCAAAACAGAACACACTTAATAATCTGCAACCAGATCAGCCTCAACCACAAATGCGATCAAATGAAACCGATCTCAGCAACACCGGCAAGCTAGAACTCACGTATCTCAACAATTTGATGGTTCACATGTAATTTATATATCAAAATTCTATAATGCCCGATGCTAAATTAACAACCGAAATCAAAACGATTTCCCACAATCTTCAACAACAACAAAGAGTCTATCCTCCGTGTAACTCTGTCCGTCTCTCTTACAATACACACAGCGTAGCCTTCTCCTTCTCCTTCTCCTTCTTCCGCAGCTTCATCCAACCTATCCTCACGCTGCGGCGTCACAAGACGAGAAGGATAACTTCTCAAGATTTTCACTAGTGATGGGTTAGAAAACATATTAACATGGGTTAGTGGTGTTAAGTTAATTTTATTAAGAGGTGAGTTTGTAATTATATAAATTAAACTAGGACCTAGTTGTAAATTGCTTATTCACATATTAGTCCCAACATTTAAAATATGATAATTATAAAATTTGATATTTGCGCCCATAATTTTTAAAAGTAGGGTAGTTCTTCGCACACTTTTTTGTAGTTTTTTCTATTATTAAATCTGATAAACATAACAATTCACCTGATGAACATAACAACTAATGTTATGAACATGACAACTCATATGATGAACAAAGTAGACTAAATATCAACAAAAGCAAATGAAGCTCATTTTGATGAATATATCCGCTCATTTGATAAACATAGTGTCAAAATATGATGAACATATCAACTAATGAATATTACAGCTCATCTGATGAACTTATTAACAGCTCATCTTATGAACATAGTAGAATAAATATCAACAAAGCAAAGGAAGCCATCTGGTGAACATATCGGCTCATCTGTGAACATATCATCTGATGAATATATAATCAAATCTGATAAACATAGCAGTTCATCTGTTGAACATATCAGCTCATCTGATAAACATATTGACAAATTTGTTGAACAAAGTAGTTCGTTTGATGAACATATTATAAAATCTGATCAATATATTTATTAATTAATAATATAAAATATAAAATTTATTAATTTAATTTTTATTTGAACTTTTTTTTTTGGAAAAAATAGGGGATATATCTCAAAAATGTAGAACTATACAATGACAATCCTGCTGTACAAATTGGAACTTGAGTTCCAACAAAACATGTCTCAAGCATGGACAAAGGCCTACCACAAGCCATGGGACAAAACAACAGCCCTGGCCTACACTGCCAGGCATACAAAAGAGAGACTGCAGCGTAACAGTCCTGACATTCCTGCTGTATAAATTTATCAAATTTATCAGGACCTTAAGCCAAGCAAAAGTCATGAGACCTGCAGCCTATCAGCTCGGAAAACTAGCCTATTTTGAATATGCCTATTTCATACAGACCTTAGTTAATTTGGTTGGCAGGTGCCTTGTCCTCTCTTGTCAAAACAGGGAGAAATCCCCATCTGTTCAGCCTACAAAATGTTCTTGTTTGTCATCTCCATTTTTTTGATCTTTGCCAGCATTATATGAATATCTTCTTTCACTTCAATCTTAATATGTTGCATGCTTCTCCTAGTGTTTATGAATATTATGTCATTCATTTCCTTCCAAATGTTGTATACCACAATGTTGATGATGCTCTTGGAAGCCAACTTTCTCATAGCCGGCCCTTTATAGAGTTACCCATCATCCTAGTTAGTACCTCATACAAGCCTCCACTTAAATTTTCCACGTGAAGTATGGACAGTAGAATTTGAGTAGCTGCTCAGAGATAGAGCAGTTAAAGAAATAAGATAATGTATTTTTATTATTGACAGCAGAATTTTTATTTGAACTTTTATAAAATAAGATAATATATTTTTCAATTTTCTCTAATTCTTATGAATAATTTTTAAAACTTTTTATTTATTTTTTACTGTTCATCAATGTCTAATGAAGATAATGTAAAACAACATTATTTTCGAATGAAAACATACGTAAATGAATGTTCTCGATCCATCTAAAAAAATTATGCCTTTACCAACGAATAATGAAAAATCTAAATTAATGAAGTTGGTTTGTGCATATCCATGAAACAAACAATTACCGACGTATCCGCTAGTCCACTATAAATACGGTACACCTCACCTCCTATTGGCCACTCAAACCTAATCACTCCACGTCCTTAAATCTGATTGGCTGACTTTGTGGGCAACTCCGTCTTTACACATTTCTTTCGTCTTCCCCAAACTTAGAGAGGAAGTTTAACCCAGTTCAACGATTGCTATTAAAGTTAAACTCGCGAGCTGTTCGCAACTCTCTCACATCAACGCGAGCCGAGTGATCCACAAGCAGAAGAAGATCGATCGTCAACTCGTCGGACCTCATCGTATTGAACCGCTCCGCTTCATCTAGTGGTCTTGATTTTGCGGCCAGGTTTTTTGATCGTCGGAATTAGGGTTTCGCTGTTTTGTGTTTCGTCGATCAGGAGATATGGCATCGACCTTGGTGATTAAGGTTCGTCCTTCTTCTTCTTCGGCTACGGCCCTTTTCTGTCTGATTTTTCTTATCTTCCCATTTATATTTATTTATTTTTATTTGTCTTGATGTGTTTTGTGAATGATTACAGGCCTGATTGTGTTCCATCTGACGCTAAATTTATGCAATTTTATATCTGAAATTTTGAAAATTTCTGGTGATTTTGTTTGTTTGTTCTGGATACGGCAATCTGCTGGTCATGTTGAATGATATATATAAACATGGAAGGGATATAGCTTGATGGTTTATACGATTGGTTACAAGTCGTGTATGTGTTTTATGAATATTTAGGGACTTGGGGTTTTTTTTGGAAGCGAGCTTGAGATAAATGTTGTTTAATATTTTATAGGTGAAGTGCGGAGATACGCTGAGGCGGTTCAATGCCTACGTAGGTGAAAATGGAGGATTGGTGTTGAGCATGGAACAGCTGAGGGAAAAGATACGGAGCCTATTCAACTTGGGTGTGGCTGATGATTTCATCCTGACATACACTGATACTGATGGTGACAATGTGACCCTTGTTGAAGACAGTGATCTGGATGATGTGGTGTCGCAGCAATTGAATCCTGTTAGAATGTTTGTGTCGCTAAAATCTGGTAACAAAGGAGGTTCCTCTTATGTGAGGACGAATGGGAACTCCACGCCTTTGGAGTCCCCCAGGGTCCAGCAGTCATTTGAAAACATCCAAGCTGGTGTGGAGCAAGTAGTGAAGACTGTACCTGAGCCACTCCGCGGAGTGCTATTGAAGTTAACCAGGGATATCGCTTCTACAGCGGCTGCTCCAGTCATCGCTGACATTATTCATTCCGCAACCAAGATTGGCGAATCCTTTGCTTGTCAAGGATCTCAAACATTTGCTCGAAAGGAGTCTAATATGCCAGACAAAGCTAGTGAGGGTGAAACTAGTTCTGGTTTGAAAAGAAACAAAGCTGCTGAGGTGGAGGAGGAGAAGTTGTCAGATAAACTTCGGAAAGTCAAGGACAAAGCAATGGAATCTGGAGTTTGTCATGTACCCGATCTTAATAGTGCTCCGCCTCCACCATCTGGATTTGCAGCTGCCGTGGCTGCAAGCAACAACACCGGGATGGGGAACACACGTTGCCCAATGTTTGCAAATATTGGATCTTCAAATTTGGATGTGAATCCATTCAATGAATGTCCATTTTCTGTGGGACAAGTCGATTCAAGGTTTCACACTTCATTCAAGGGAAATAGCAGCCCTCAGTTCAAACGCAGTCATAGCCATTTCGATAGTACGGGTCCTGTTTTTCACCCTGGTGTGCAATGTGATGGATGCGGCGTTCATCCAATAACAGGACCACGATTTAAATCCAAAGTGTATGGAGAAATTTGTGTTCTATTGGTTTTATTTAAGATGTACCTTGAGGCGCCTTCACTTATTTGTTATTTTGTGTTTGTGCAGGAGATATAATTATGACCTATGCAGTTTATGCTATGAAAAATCTGGAACTGAGGCTGATTATGTTAGGATTGATAGTCCGCTGTTGTACCGCGACATCATGAAGGCGTTGAATCAGGTGGACTACTAGTTGAGGCCTTATTCATATTGAAAGGTTCATCATCATTTGGTACATTTATTGACATCTTTGGTCATGATTCTTTTGCAATGCAGAAGCATGGTGGATTTGGTCAGCGATTTCAAGGCAGTGAACCATTCAAACCTTTCACTGATCCATATGTACCGTTCAATGTGAGGCCTGTATCACTGGTGAATCAGGTCAAACTGGACAGCCGTTTCATCTTGGATGTTAATGTTATGGATGGGACTGTTATGGCGCCGTCAACTTGTTTCACCAAGATCTGGAGAATGCGAAATACTGGTAATGTGGTTTGGCCAATTGGAACAAAAGTTGTTTGGACTGATGGTGACAAATTCAGCAATGCTCTATCAGTAGATCTTGAGGTCTGCATGTTTACATTGTTGATTTGTAATTAAAATCTCTTTTATTTGTTAATTATGTTGGAAATTGTGATCGTTTTATTTCAGATTGCTGCTGATGGGATACCTAGTGACTGTGAATTAGATGTTGCGGTTAATTTTGTTGCCCCAAAACAGCCTGGTGAATATGTATCCTATTGGAGGATGTCATCGCCATCAGGCCAAAAATTTGGGCAGAGAGTTTGGGTTGTTATACAGGTGATTAACTTGTCTCTTACTGTAAAGCAAATAATTCACTTTTATTGATAATCAACATTTCTCTTACCTTTGTCAAAAAAATGTTTATCTGACCTTTAGGTGGATGCATCAGCGGATCCTCTTAGTGGTTGCTTCAGCCAATTGAACTTGAACTTGCCTCCTCTGGGCAGTGAGGTTAATGATCCCATTCTTATTGACATCAATGCTGAACCCTCCGTGAATTATGTTTATAGTTCCAGCGATTCCAGTTCAATAGTGGCCACCCCAGTTGAGCCAATTTCTTCAAAAGTCGTTGATCAAGAGAGGACAACAGTTACCCGGCCAGTCATTGAGTCTATTTCAGAGCCTGTGCTTGGGAAACGACCTTTGGAGGATCAAGACCGGAACCTTGTATCTGAGGGATTCACTTCGGGAACAGTGGGAGCAGCAAGCAATAAACAGGACTTGAACTTTCCCATTAATGATACTTTTCCAGTTGGGGATGCAGACTCCAATGGTGCTGCCCCACCTGTTGGTCCATTTTACCTTGCTGTGGACTCTTCCGAGCTAGAATTTGATGCAATGCCTATGGATGCATCTTCAAATGTGGAAAACCTATCTGCCCAATCAGATGTCTTCAATGAGTCTGAGGAATCATTGCTCATGGAGTTATATGAAATGGGCTTCAAACAGATAGATTTGAACTGGGAGATTCTAAAGATTAACAATTATGACATGGAGAAAACCCTGGTGGATCTTTGTGACATTTCTGAATGGGATCCAATTTTTGATGAGCTTGAAGAGATGGTAAGGTCATGTTCTCATTTGTTTTGTTCCAAATACTTTCCAGCAGAGCATATACCAGTTCTTGTAATTTTGTATGATGTTCTAGCACATTTAATGGTGTGTCCTTTTTCCCTCGGCAGGGCTTCTCTGACAGGAAGAAGAATGCAAAATTGATGGTGAAGAACAAAGGCAGTGTCAAGCATGTGGTGATGGATCTTGTTACCAGCGAGAGGTCTCAGTAGAGAGCTGCCGTTTTGTGTTCTCGGGTGAAGAAGCATCATATGTTAATATCTACAAATAGAGCTGTGCTATGAACAAAATAAGTTTTCAGGTTGGTGATGTTCTTGTGTTGATCATCCCCTTAGTCGCCTTATCTCTGCTGTTGATACCAGTCTCGTGTGCGGTTCCAA
The DNA here is from genome assembly GCA_002312845.1 of Kalanchoe fedtschenkoi. Lineage (NCBI taxonomy): Eukaryota > Viridiplantae > Streptophyta > Magnoliopsida > Saxifragales > Crassulaceae > Kalanchoe > Kalanchoe fedtschenkoi. Next base: position 201,849 of record NQLW01000006.1, read on the forward strand.
GGAATCTGCGGAGATGATTGGTGATGTATCTAGTCGCTCCTTGAAGTGTTATCTCCAGACCATTTTGGTAAACTTGATTTCAAATGTTCTATCTTCCATCCCTTGGATCATATTTTATATAATTTGAGGTCATAGTTGTTAAAATCGAACAGGATTGGCCAGTTCAGCGGGTGTTTGGTCCGGTCTGATTCTTCGTGTTATACTTATATTGTTGGTTCAAATCACATTCATAGGAGTTTCATGAATCAGTCTAAATGTTAAATAGATAAATCAGGAATCAGAAGTTTGATCTGTTTAATTTTGGGTTCGATTTTAATAACTTTGTTTGAAACCTCTCTGAATGAATCTATTAAAAAATCACAGGGTGAGAAACAGCGTATTGCAGAAAGCGACAAGACTGTTTTCTTAATGATATTTCCACAACTGGCAGTGGTAATTTTAATAACCAGTGTAAACATATCAAAAGTCTCCATATGTAATCGTACGAGACGTGTTCCTTTAAGTGCGGCCACACATGTTGCTGAGGAATTGTTTGGTGTTTCAAGTGAGTACCTTCATGTGCTTTCGATTCTGTTCCAATGTATTGAATTGTCATATTCCTAGGCTATTTATATGAATCTTAGTGAGTAGATAACCTTGTGGTATGTGCAAGTTATTGTTCCCGAATTGGTTTTAGGAGGAGTAGGAGAGGAAAGGGAAGAAAAAAAATGTTCCCGAGTTTTTTTCTTAAAAAGGAGGGATTTGGAGAGATAGAACAATCTCATTTCCTTTCCGTCCAATTTGGGTGGATTTAGAAGGAAAGAGAGTGATTTGTCGTGAAATACGGTTATACCCTTCCCTTCTTTATAATTTTAATTTTTTCAATTTTATATGCAGAGTTATTTTAGCATATCGTTATTTTTTAACCTTAGGTAGTGTTCCCGAATTGAAAATAGGAGGGAGA
>NQLW01000006.1:204014-241864 GCA_002312845.1 Kalanchoe fedtschenkoi
ATTTTATATTCATTAATCTCCTAAACCCTTCACGTGATAATTTCACAGACATGATGACTAAAAAGTTACATAGCTCCGAGGTAACAAAAAACAAGGCAACCTTGGAATCCCAATCATTTCGATTCCTCTGTCTCATCACACCCTCCACAGGGCTCACTGCTTCATCTGTTTGTTTAATAATTTGCAGACAGCTTTTTTTCCTTATCCAGGAAGGTCTTATTCTCAGACATGAGTGATGCTTCTGTTCCTTAGACGCCACACAACACAGCACGTTCTTCGCCCTGCAGATTCAATCTCGTCTTCAAGTGAAGCAGATCGCAAGATTTGCCATCAGCTGGCCTTATCCATGAACGTATTCATCATAATTTTATACTGCTCTGATTGATTGCGTGTGCCCTTGTCTCCTTCCTCCCCCATGTTAACCTGCTCTCTCACCATGTGCTTCATTTTCATTTATAAATCTCTCCGTTTGTCTCCATCCCCGTCTTTGCTTTCAACTGGGCTTGATTGTCTGCAGATCAGGAGCTGAAATGGATTAAACTAAGCGTGGAAGATTCTCTCCGTTTCTCAGTGCTCGAGTTAAAAATACGGGGGGTACAGCAGTACAGCAGATCTTGTACTCTACTGCCACTGCTAGGTTGATAGAGGCTCTGTTTGAGACTTGAGTTTTAAGGGGCGGTTTTTGGCTGCTTTGGAGGTGGTGGGGTTGCCTTGTTGTGTCTCTTTCGGAACCCCTGCCTTATGCCCTCAGCAATCAACGTTGGGGCTTCTCAAAGGGGGGCCTGGTTCTAGAGGAATCTCTGCTGTTTCGGGGTGCCTTCCAAATGTTTGATGAAATGTCTGTGACGGGCTGTGTGTGTAAGATTTGCGCCGACTGATCCTTCTTGCGGTGGTTTGATGGAGTCTGCAAATGGGTTTCACTCGAATGAAGAGTTTCGATTGGATTCGAAGTGGATGGTCGACCCCAAACATTTGTTTGTTGGACCAAGGATCGGCGAGGGAGCTCACGCTAAGGTCTACGAGGGAAAGTAAGACTTGTTTCTTGGTTTTCCGAGTGTCGTATCTCCTCTATTTTTCTGTCACCGTTGCATTTGATTCTATGATTTATCCTTGAATCGTAAAAGGTGTCGTCCTTCAACTGAGTTTCAGATACAAGAATCAAACAGTGGCGATCAAGATCGTTCATAGAGGAGATACTCATGAAGAGATAGTGAAGCGGGAAAGGAGATTTGCCAGGGAAGTGGCCATGCTCTCCAAAGTTCAACACAAGAATTTAGTGAAGGTCTGAGCTAGTTCACAACTTTTCACTTTTCTGATCCAATTCGAACAAGCGGAGTCTATTGGTTCCTAAAACCTGAAATTTAAGAATGAATTTTTGAGCAGTTCATTGGTGCCTGCAAGGAGCCGATAATGGTTGTAGTCACCGAGCTCCTGATTGGAGGCACGCTTCGCAAATACTTGCTGAGCATGCGGCCGGGGTGCCTGGACACCCGAGTTGCACTGGGGTTTGCTCTAGACATTGCTCGTGGTATGGAGTGCTTGCATTCTCATGGTATAATTCACCGCGACCTCAAGCCTGGTAATAAATGGTTTCGACAGACTTTCTTGAGATTCATTATGCTAGCCAAAATGGCATCACTAGACTCTATTCTAAATTCTTCTTTACCGAACAGAAAACTTATTGTTATCCGCGGACCACAAAACGATAAAACTAGCCGACTTGGGATTGGCTAGAGAAGAGACGCTGACGGAGATGATGACAGCTGAAACAGGAACATACCGATGGATGGCACCGGAGGTATAGAACTATAGACCACTCTCATGGCCAGATTTCGGCTTCTTTTGTAACATCTTGGCTCATTGCCTGATTCATCGGCTTCTGTTATGTGAATTTGTCAGTTGTACAGTACTGTTACGTTGCGACAGGGAGAGAAGAAACACTACAACAACAAAGTAGACGCGTATAGCTTCGCCATTGTTCTGTGGGAGCTCTTACACAACAAGCTGCCGTTTGAAGGCATGTCGAACCTCCAAGCAGCGTATGCTGCAGCGTTTAAGGTCACTTTGCTCTCAATTTCGAAATTGTAAGTCGTGCAGTTTTGACGCTGAGTTGCTGACAGGGTTTTATTTTTTTCAGAATGTGAGGCCTAACGCGGATAACCTGCCAGAGGAAATGTCGACTATCCTGACATCGTGCTGGCAGGAAGACCCGAACACGCGTCCCAACTTCACCCAGATCATCCAGATGCTGTTCCGCTACTTGGCGTCCATCTCACCGCCGCAGCCCGCGATTCCATCAAGGCTCACCAAGTCTGAGGTGAACACTGAACTGGAGCCGGAGTCTCCAGGCACGAGCTCGTTGATGGCGACGCGCCACGAGTTCGATGAAACTCCGAAGGGTAAGATGGAGAGTAAGCCCAGAGGACTGCTCTTCCCTTGCTTGGGCAACTGCTACTGACCACCTCGTTGCTGAAACATGTGGTCAGCAGAATGTGGCTTGGTATGAAGCTTGTGGGAACATGTTGAATATAGTGGCGTCTGTATAGAAGAAATAAGTGGTGGTAATGGGTGCAGGGGTTAAGGCTCTGTAGCTGCTGTGGGAAAAATGAATGAAGAAGTCTGCAGTGAAAACTGGTTCAGCTTTCCATTAAAGCCAGAAAATGGAAGCTCACACGAATTCTGTATCAGCTTGCCAGTGCTCTCCAACAATGTGGGCAGTAGATAATCAGTATGTATTTGATCTGAAGTTCCCTATGCCTGTCCACAGTTTCTGAATTTAGGAGGAGGAGAAGAAATGAGCCCCACACACACCAAACCCCTCAAAATACGTTAAGCCCTAGTTGATAACATGTATTAGGAACGTAATAGTATTATTAATATCAAGATGATGTGTTTGGTTCAAAATAAGAATATGTATTAATAATGGAGACGGAAAAATTTTACATTTAGAAATTCATATTAATAATACATTTTCAATAGATAGTATTATTTATAAAGATATTGATAATACATGTATAAACAAACATGCACTCACAACACATATTCCCTTCAAATCACTTCCTTTCATTTCTTCTCCCTTAACTGAATTAGTAACAATACCTTCATGTTTGAAACATCGTATTATTTATACGTGTATTAAATAATACACATATAAATAATAGAGTATGTATTATTAATACGATTTTTCAAAGATAATTTTCCCCCCTGCATTATTAATACGTATTTCTATTTTGAATCAAACACATTACCATGGTATTAACAATATCATCCCATTTCTAATACATGCTACCAAACGGGGGCTAAATACTACAGTTTATGTGTGTTCAAGTAATCAAAGTAAATTTTTATGACTGATTATTAATTAAGACGTGTATGAATAAGTAAAAGAAATTTATAAAAATTTAATATTTATCCATGACATTTGATAGTTGATTACAAAATTTAAAACTATTTTAATAACAAATTTGTTGGATATGCAGACTATAATTTCTTATAATTAAGTTTGATTTTCATTTGAGGCTTGTGGGTCACTTGGTTGGTTTTTGAAGGGACACGAAATGCATGAAAATGAAACTCCATGGACTATGATTTTTTTCTTTTTCAACTTACCCTTTTTAAGTTTTGTTATCCCATTTATCCTCTATTTTCCTTTATTTTTGATTCTACAATATGGTAGACGTCAACTGCATTTTTTCTCAAAAAAAACTATAATTTCAAACCGATAATTTTATAACCGCGATTTTTTTAAGAAAACCGCAATTTCATACCATCTTAAAGTAGTTTGTATTAATTGATAAAGGAAATTTTTTTTATTTTTTTCTCTTACAAATTGCAACAATACCAACAAATGAACAATACCATCGTATGAAATTGTAATAAAAATGACGAGGAGCCGAAACTGACCGCATGATTGGAAGCTGTCGTAGCCAGTGATGGAGTTGAAGAGCATGTCGTCAAGTGCAACTCATCTTTGCTCCTTTTTGTATCTATGCATTCTCTAGAACATGATCAGCTTTGCTGTGGGTTCCCCTTCATTCCAATCCATCCAATAATCCATGTAAAAAGGCAGCACTAACAGCAACAGCACTATCTACGCGAAAGCAACCGGCTGCAAACAGACAACGGCTCTCTCACTACAAAGAAGCTTATCCTCACTCAAACCACCAACAAGCTCTGATCTTCATGAAGCCGGTGGTGCAACAAAGTAAGGCCTCGGACCAGACCCAGCTGGAGATCCTCAAGGCCGTGGCGCAGGCGTGGCACGGGCACACGCACAAGAGCTCCACGGACGCCAAGAGAGTCGAGTCCTGCAGAAGGGATTTCAGCGGCAGGCCGAGCAGGTTCAAGACCGAGAGCCTGAGGGATGTCCTGCAAAAAAGTAGAAGAGGCGACGCAGGAGGGTGTTGGGATTTCGGACAGTCACTGTGGGACTCCTACGAGATCGTCAAGGTGAGTAAGAGGCTTGAGGATGGGATGGTGTTGGAGCATTCATTTGCGAAGCCTTATTCTAGGAACCCGAGTGTTACAAGGAGCAGAGAAGCCGTCAACAGCTTGAGATTTCTATTCAATCACATGTCTTCGAGGAGATTTGCAGAGCCTTTGATGCCTTGATGGACATGGTTTCTCCCCCTGCTGAACTTTTACTATTGAATTTCAAATTTATGAGTTATTTTGATGAATTTCAGCCAGTTCAAAATGAATTATATCAATTGTAACTTAAAAATCTAGCTTTGGAAATAGAAATTTCATAATCCGGTATAAGCTTAGAGGTAGAATATGATTCATAACCTGTCATCTCGACACGGACACCTCCACCATCATTATTTTCAGTGGTAAAAAACCGCACACCTCAAACATATCCTTGCAGCACCATTATTTTTATGTGTGGCCATGTACACCTCCGTCGACTTGACAGTGGAGCCAAATCAGAAGTTGTGGATTTTTAATCAACACTTCTTAATCATCATTCCAGGAGCCACATGCATAGGATCTGGCTCAAGTAACTTCTCTAGTTTTTTGTTATTTCCATTGTACCAATGGAGTACACAAAGCAAGTTATGCCACATCTTGAGAGCAAATATGAGATATGAAATTACAAATTAAAGTTTGAATTATACCTCAAAATATAATATACACATAGACTTTAACAAGTTGCAAAAGCAGATCATCAATTAAATTTCTCATCTCCATTTGGACTGTATATAAAAATCAGTGACACAGAAAAAAACTTTAAATGCACAAAGAACTATGATGGCATCATCACTTATGCTTAGATCTAACACCTATTACAAAAACAAAGGTTGCAATTATATTCTGGTGCATAAAGGTCGGGGAAGTGCATATTGCTACCAAGATTAGAACCAAGCACCTCTTTCTGCTGTTTCCAAAAACACCTGTTCATCATCTGTGGGTGACTACTTCTTCAGTGCATTCATTTTGTCCCTCAAATAGTAAAGCTTGGCCCTTCTCACTTTTTTCTTTTCCAATACCTTAATCTCCCTAATGTTTGGCGAGTACCTGTAGTACATGAACTTATTGAAATCTCTGTAGCGCAGGATGATTGTACTGATAAACTCAAAAACAAAAAAAACTTTTTTTATCACTATTAGAGATGTAAATTTTGTTCGCAAGTTCAGAATCTCATATATATGACGATCACAGGTGATCTAGAGGCATTCAACTGCTAGTCAATTAAAAAGAAGTGTTGTATTGCATAAATTTACATCGAGGCCATCATTAAGCTCATGGCAAGGATGTTCAAGCATCTATCAGATGGGGGAAAAAAGGTGTATTAACAGGGTATTCAAGCATCTTCCAAATGTCTTGCTAGTAGTATTTGCATGTTAGGCATTCAAGGTCCACAGAACTTCATATTGTACGGAGGTCAATACATCTAAAAGCCCAATCGAGACATCCAAAATAAAACCCATCAACAGTGATCTAGAGAACATGTAGATTCATAAATTGATTCCTTGGACTAATCCCATATTTCCTCTACTATGCTTTTCCATCCCCTAAAGGTTCAGCGCTTCCAACAACATTGTGTCCAACTTACGTATTCATGCATCATCCAATGTTAGTGCTTCCTAATAAGAATATCTATAATCATGAGTTGAAGCATATGCTTATGGTGCACCATCTTCCTATTTGAATTTTGAAGTCCATGAAAAGTTACAACTTACAAGTAGTCGTCTCACGTTCCTAGGACTCAACTTCCAAGTAAGAAGATGACGCACAATAAGGGGACTTGAGATCAATGAACTAGTAGTAGTCATAGTGCCAGAAATCAGTGATAGGATATAAGCTATATGGGCTACAAAAACATACATCACTGTATTTCTCAATTACACTACTGCATAGTTTTTTGGTGTGCCAAGTAACTCACATACCTTATATCCTATCACTGATTTCTAGTGCTACGGCTACTGCTATGATAGACTTAACCGACCTCAGTATCAGAGACGAGGAGACTTGAGATCTGCTGATTTAGTGCTAGAAAATGACACCAATCATCCTTCTTTTGATGGCAAGAAGCTCATCATTACAGTTATTAGTGAGTGAAGACCTAATAGCACCACTGCCTACAACTTAAGATCATTTCAGTGAAATGGACACTATCCACTCTAAAACTAGACATATAATGCAGATATCCTCTACCTAGGATTTATTCTGAAGTAAAAGAGTTTAATCAAGTGAACTCACAAAGGAAACAGGGATTCCACGCCAACTCCACCAACAAGTCTCCTCAACCTAAATGTGGTATTTAGACCAGCATTGCGTCTGGCTATGACAATGCCTTTCACCACCTGAACACGCCTCTTGTTCTCAGGAACTTCCTACCGAATACAAGAATAAAAAAGATACCTCAATTACATACTATACATGAGCAGCTTTCAGAACTTGAAATGCTTCTACAAATCTCGATATTACCATTTTCAGCTGGATAACATAACCAGGCCGTATATCAGGTATCTCTCTTTGAGCTTGCACTTCTGAGACAGCTTCCTTATCTAAAATCTGCAAGAGATGCATACAAACCTTACTATCCATCCAAGTCTCTCCATATAAAGTATTACTCACTGGAGAAAAATAGATACATACCTGCATTATATGCTTTGCTGTTTTATCCAGCCTTTTAAACTTGATGCGAGCAGGAACAGCGTCAGCGGCGGGAGCAGAATAATCAGGTGGAGCAGGTTGAGCAACGGCACTCATGGACCTGCGAGCGAAGTCTGATGCCACCCCAGGGAAGTAATTTTTACATAGCATTTGTAGGGCAGGCATACCATATCTATGTGATGAATTCGTTATCTCACTCTGGAGAAAAATCCCCACTCCCTGTAATTAATTTCAAAAGAAATAAAATCATATTAGGCTGCATCAGCATCAACAAAAACTGCATGTCTGCTTTTGAAAATCTTTCAATTCTTCAATATAAAAACAAATGATGAACTAGTTCATATTCCAGAACATCAAAACGCCTTAATCCAAACCTCCAATTCAAACAATGAATACAGTAAGATTTCGATTTAAGAAGCATCAGCAAACATATACCATGCATCAACATTTTGACATTGCAGACAGTAAACAGCTCAATCACATAAGAAAATACCGTTGTGGATGACGCGACTGACGCAAATGCGCGAACTGAAGCAGACATATAACTATTGGAGCTTCCATTGAAGCTCTCAGCGCTTCGATCCAGGACACTAAAATTAGCTGCGGTGGAGCTCAAAGCTGGACCGGTACATTTCATCTCAAATCCTTCGAATCTCGGATCATGAAGCGAGACATTGCGCCGACTCAGCAACCGGAAACCTCCACGAAACGATATCATTTCTGAACTAGAGCTTCTGCGATTGGTACAAATTGACGAAGCAACATTAACAATCAGAAATCCAAATAACAGGAAGTAAATTTGATTTTTCAGTACTAGAAATTTCTTTCGTACGAGGAAAATGGCGCTGCACGTACAGTCCGAGCAGTCCACCGGCGATCCGATCAGTTCTGCGGCCTCCACCGTCGCGAAAGGAAAGCCCTAATTCTCAATTTCAGGGGAAGAAGACGAGACAATATTACCCCTGGATCGCAGTGGGCTTTTGTTTCAACAGGCCCAACTTCACTCGCTTTAGGGAAAAAATATGTCAGGCGAGCGTATAGCTAGACACGACAGAGAAGGTCGGAGTCGGAGATTTGGGATTTTGACAGAGCAGCGATTCCTACGACAACGAGCTGCGGACGGATTTTGTGGAGAGTGCGAGGAAAAGGTCGGAGCTTTGGGACTTGATTTGGTGGAGAGTGTGAGGGAGAACTGAGAAGGCCGGACAGATCTGGAAAATTTGAGTGAGGAATTCCTCAGATTCCACCGCCACTATCAATTCGAAGGATTTGTGATGACTGAGGTCTGAGGGGATTCGTGGACAGAGCTTGGAGAAGGATTGGTGAAGAGGTATTTGCCTTGTTGCTCTTTTCTTCTGTTTTTCGCATTGCTGGTGTTTGTGGAAATACCTGAGTGACAAAGTGAGGCTTTTGTGTTGCTGGCTGGAGTGATCACATTAATTTTCTCAACAGCTTTTTTAATGGCTTTGTGTTGCTCTTTCAATATGCACTTTTCAGTTTTGCTTGTAGTTGTGTCTTAAGTTTGGGGCAGCTGTATGTTTGTTTTCTTGTAGAGTTGTGGAGCTAGGCCGTTGAAGTGTGAGGAGACTATGAAAGTGAAAATTGTGAAATGCACGGAGTCAATGCGGAAGGTGTCATACTATGCTAGTCGTTTAATATGGTTGCTTTCGATTGTGTATAGTGAACCGTTTGTTCAGGGACATAAAAGAGTTCTTTCGTGGTTGGCCGAGTCTGGAGTTTAAGTGATTAACTCTTATCGAATTGAAAATTTCCAATATATGCCCGTTCAAATGGGAAGGGCCATATTTTGTCTGTAACCTCTGGTTTCGTAGGCATACAGGGAATCATTTTGTGAGGATTGGTTTGTACAGTTTTATACACTTTTTTCTGGGAATGAGATTTAAATAGTCCAAAAAAAGATATCAGGTATATAATCAAATAAATAATTGGTACATGAGGATGTCAACACATTGAGTATCAGTTTTGCTGAATTCTTTGGTCAAGTCTGCCATAAATCTGGATTTTGTAACATTTATGTTTTTGTCAATTTTGTACAAATCCACCTTCGAGAAAGTATGATTCATAGCTACCCCATTGGTAACATATCATTTTAAGCTTACTCTTATATTAAACTTACTATTAAGTCATATTTCCACTAAAGATCTTTTAACATATAATTTTTTTTTTTGTTGATGCAGGTAGTGAGTGTGAAAAAAATATAAAAGCTAAGGAGAAGTATGAGTTGATTAAAAATCAGAAAACATCAATCATGGAATCTTTGAACAAACAAGTTAGTGACATGACAAGATTTTACAAATCTCGATTGACGTATTCGTTGAAATGTTTGAGATTTCTATTATGCCAAGGTTTGATTTTTCGTGGGGATGACGAAAGTGAGAGTTCAGAAAATATGGGAAATTTTCATGAACTTTTGGCATGGCTCGATGAATTTAATGATGATGTGAAGCAGATTGTTTTCAAAAATGCTCAAGGTAGTTATCAAATGACATGTGGAGGAATCCAAAAGGATCTTATTAATTCTTGTGCCAAAGAAACTACAAAGCTCATCATTGAAGAGGTAAAAGATGATTTTTTTGGGATACTAGTTGATGAATCTAGTGATGCTTCAGGGGAGGAATATTTAGCTGTTTGTTTGCGCTACATTGACCGGAAGGGAAGATTAATTGAGCGATTTTTGGGTATTGTTCATGTCGAGGACACTACTGCTGCATCACTTAAGAGTGCGATACAATCTTTGCTTATGGGGCATTCATTGAGCATGTCCAAAATTCGGGGGCAAAGTTATAATGGAGCAAGCAATATGAAAGGTGAGATGCATGGACTGAAAACACTTATTATGAATGATACTCCATCTGCTTATTACACTCATTGTTTTGAGCACCAGCTAGAATCAACTATTGTTGCTGTTGCGAAAGATAATTGTGATTGTGCATGGTTATTTGAGCAACTTAGTAATTTATTGAGTGTGATTGGAGTGTCTTGCAAGCGTGAGGAGATGATTCGAGTGATTCAAGCTCAGAAGGTTGTAGAAGCCTTCAACTTGGGTGAATTTGAAAGTGGGAAAGGATTAAATCAAGATCTTAGTTTGGTGAGACCAGGTGATACATGTTGGGGATCTCATTATAAGATCATTCTGAATGTTATATGTCTATATCCTACCATCGTTGAAGTTCTGGTTATGATTGGAAAAAGTGCATCCAATAAGGAAGATAGTGTCAGAGCTCAAGTTGTGTTGTATTCATTTGAGTCATTTGATTTCGTATTTATGGCACATTTGATGCTCTACATTTTTGGGTACACAGATCTATTGAATAATGCTTTGCAGCGAAAAGATCAAGACATTATCGATGCCATGACTCTTGTTTCTCCGACGAAGAAGCAACTACAGAATTTGAGAAGTGATGGTTGGGAAGACTTTCTTAGCAGGGTGACTTCATTTTGCGTGAAACATGACATTGAAGTTCCTGATATGGATGGATATTATTTTCCTCCTGGAAGAGCGAGACGATTCTTCAAGAAAGTAAAAAACATACACCGATTTCAAGTTGAGATGTTTCTAAGTGTTATTGATTTACAGCTTCAAGAGCTTACTAATCGGTTTGATGAGGTAAATATGGAGTTGCTTATGTGCATGTCTTCTTTGAATCCCGCCAACTCTTTTGCTGCTTTTGACAAACAGAGGATCCTTAGACTTGCTGAATTTTATCCCAATGAGTTCTCCACGGTCGATCTCATGAAACTTGATTTTCAGCTTCAAGTATATATAAATGACTTAAGTAAAGATGTCAGATTTCAGCAAGTGAGGGATCTTGGTGGTTTATCTTGCATGCTTGTTGAAACGAATAAGCACAAGATACATAGAGAAGTGTATTTGCTCTTGAAGTTAGTATTGATTCTTCCAATGGCAACAGCAAGTGTGGAAAGAGTATTTTCAGCTATGAGTTTTGTGAAGAGCAAGTTAAGAGACAGTATGGGTGATCAACAGTTGAACGATAGTTTGGTCACATTCATTGAAAAAGACATGTTTCTACAGGTTAGCGATGAAAGTGTACTACGTCGTTTTCAGGATATGAAAACTCGACGAAATAATTTTTAAGACTTTGTATTTAAATTTCCAATCTCGGACATTTTGAAGAGTTTGTAATGTATTTTGAACTCAAGGATCGCATGGTGATTTCTGTCTACAAATTATGATTATGCAATTTTTATACCCCTAGTATAAAATCTAGGAACCGCTACTGGTTTGAAGTATGGTCAACATGGACAAGTGATGTGTTATATGATCAAAACCGCCACTGTCAGTGGCCCAAATATGTGAATCAAGAACAAGAAATGTAAGACATGTTAGGCCTGCTATATGCATGTCTTGATCAACTTGTATCGTTAGTTGACTGATCAAAACAGGAAGCTACGGAAACGGCTCAGGATTGAACTGCCCACTTGAAAATTGCCCAGAAGCTTTTCCTGCTTTGCTCATGTTAGGATTCACAGGTGTCCTGCCTCGCCATCTGCTTTGATTACTGACTCTAGTTTTTGCCAAAATTTTAGACTTTGTACATGTCCGGCCACAAGACTGTCCATAACTGTTGTTTCGTGTGGCAATGGAGATGGAGACAATCACAGGATTGGTAGTGAGTCCTTAACTGATTATGTCCATACCACATAGTCCCATCAAGAATTTCATTAACTCTTTCTTGAGACTAATTCTTGATGACAGTAGAGGTGATTTCAGGAGGAATCAACACATCAAGCAATTTCAAAGATAGTTATAATCTTCCCTTTCAGTGCAGAGATTCAAGGTCTTAGGTAATATGGATGAAAATCCAATTAAGCAACCATTTAACCACTCAATGATTATGCAATTGAATCAATTATTAACTCGAACATAGGCAAACATGACCCTGATATTAGGTAACAAGTGACAAAATAGTATTTGTAAACGATTGTGACATTCATAATTGAGGTCTTGAGTTGGACAGACGGTGCGTTCGTTGAATTATTTGTTGAAAAGAGTGTGTGACTTAATAATTAATAATATTCTCTGTGTATATATAAACAACTTTTAAAAAAAATGCGAAATAGTGTTGATAGATATAGATATTGATGATTCTTTGATATTTATGAGAGGTGTGAATGTCGATTCATGACGATAATAATTAATTTTATCAATCAATTACTTTTAAAAAATAAACGTTTGTATCCAAAAAGTTATAGATATCCAAAAAGTTATAGAAAATCATTATTTGACTTTTTCATACACTTCTTATTGCATGAAAGTCGGAAGATAAATGAAATATGGACAAAACATGTAGACCTAAGTAACATGATTATGAGTTGGAAAAGGCAATTTAAATGCGAATAATATCTCAAAACTAAACCTATATAGTGTGATTCAAATATATAGGTTTAGAGAAAATTTGATGGAAAGGGAATTTTGAAAAAAAAGTTAGAATTTTTTTGTTTGGTTTAAGAAAAAATTATGGAAAAAAATTATATGAAAAATTAGAGGTAAAGTTATAGTAAAACAAAAGCAGTTTTGAAATTTTCCTTCCAATTTTCCATTTGAACAAAATAAAGAAAAATAAAATAGAATTCATTATGAATTTCACTTTCCTTCAAAATTTTTTTTCCATACACACCTTAAAACTGTTTGATTTATGAAAAATATAAAGAAAATAAAAATGGGAAGAGATTCTGAGATTCTAGAGAACATACTAAAACATATTTTAATTTTTCATCTAATTTTTCATTTAGTGTCCAACTTTTTTTCCAAACAAACCAAAGAATTTCATCCCACAAACTTTTCTATTTCCTCAATTTTCCCCTCAACCAACACACCCTAAATCTGATGACCCCAAACAACCATAAAAATATGTACATCCATGAAAGGTCAAGTGACTGTTAAAACTAATTTCTTGACCCGGCCCCTAATACTATGTACTTAATCATAAGTTAATCAACACACTTAATTAATCCACTTTTAAAGAGACAATTAGCACTTTTTGGCCAACCACTAATATAAAATTCAAACAAGCGGATTGCCTCTAGCCTTGCTTGCTAGACCCTTCTTATCTTCTTTAGGGTGATTTTCAAGTGAATACAGTGAACCACTTTCGTTATAAATTTAATTAATCGGGATTGACATATGTTGTATTGAAAAATCAAAATAATTCATATTAAATATTTATTAATTGTAAAAAAAATTAATTTTTTCACCTATTAAATAATTACTCAAACTGACACATGACACATCTGCAATAACAGATCCGATATATTTATATTAGTTGGGAGGGGATAAGCTTGTGCAAATAAATATCATAATTCAGGCCCTCCAACTTGTGGGAAAATAAGATGAATGAAAACAAAGTGCGTATCCACTTGTTGAATAAATCGAATCGCGTCAATTTCAATTTCGGGATTTTTTTAGGCGGACCAGTTATTTATTATCGAACGAAAGGATGGACCAGTTCTCTTCTGTCAATGCGACAACAGACCAGAAAATTCAAGTTGACGGTTCGCTGTTTGTCGTACGTGACCGCCGCGAGTCTTCCGAATGTCGGTTCAACCAGAATATTTTAACGGTCGGGTTGCTTTCGGTTCGAACAAGTGGCGGCCTCGGTTGCGATTAGCTCGGAGACGATGACACGTATGTTGAGCGCATTGGATGAGGCTGAATCTCAGCCTTCCAATACGAGCTGAGTAATATATTGGGAAAAGTACAAAATGAGGGTATGTATTATCACCTATTTAAAAATCACGGTCATAAATATTCGATTTTAAAATTCACGGTCTTTTTGTGTTGCGGAGTTCAATTGTAATTTTGAAAATTGCAATTACACCCAAAAATTATTTATTCAATTTAAACAAACTTCCTCTCATATCAATTTAAAAATGGAAATGTTAAAAAATGAAGATATGTACTTCATCCATTTAAAATTATGCTCATAATAATTTAATTTTAAAATTTATTATTATTATTTTTACATTTTACCCCAAAAATAAATAAAACATTTAAAATAAATGTGAAAATTAAATAATTATGACTATGATTTTTAAATGTATGATAGTACGTACCTTCATTTGATACTTTGTCATTTCTAAATTGATTGATGAACTTTCTCATTTCAAAATTGATTGAGAGGGGATTTATTTAAATGGAATAAATAATTTTTGGGTGCGATTGAGATTTTCAATATTACAATTAAACCCCACAACACAAAAAGACCGTGAATTTTAAAATCAAATAGTTGTGACCGTAATTTTTAAACGAGCAATAGTACGTACCCCCATTTTGTAATTTTCCCTAATATATTTAGTTGTAGTCTGATAATTGTGTGCTGACAGCTGTCAATTGTCTGTTAACTTCAAAATTTAAGCATGTGTCATGTTGATCGTTATACGTACAAATTCTACAAGCCGGATCAGATTAGGATCCGGTCCGGCTTAAGTAAATTGAATTGAACTTAAGTAACTGAGTTGGTTCAATATAAAAAATCATTAAAACCGGACCAATTTTAAACTGGGTCGATTTTGCACAATATGCCTTCGCCTTCCTAAAGTTCAAACATTCATCCTCCTAATTAATTCAATTTAATCCTCATTAACATATCACTTCGGGTTTATGTATCCAACTTTATTTCGGTATCCATCTAGTGTTACTTACTTAGGTTGTGTTTGGTGGGAAAAAATGGGAGTGTAAATGAAATTATCATCTATTAGATATCTTCTTCTTTGGTTTAGGTATGAAAAAATTGAATAATTGTATCAAAGACTCTTTAATTTAACTAACTTTCCTTCCAAATTTTTATAAAATATTATTTATATAAATTTTCTCGAAAACCATACATTTTCATTAATTTTTTTCACATTTTTTCCACTCATTTTTTTCCTAAACTAGAAAAGGTTTGCCTTTGCTATGACATTTTACCCTCCCCGTCCTTTTTTATTTGTCACTTATTTAAAATTTATTTATCTATTTTTATTTATCACTTATCTATCTTAAATCTTTGACACATTCATTTATCTTAAAAATAAAATTTGAATATTTCATTATCATAATATATAAATTTAATCATTTAATAATTCACTTCATTTTACATTTTACCCAAAATTAAAAAAAATACATTAGTTACTTATCTATTATTATTGATTTTGATCAGCAACTATTATTGATATATTCTTAATCCATTAAATTTAACCTAAAAAATTAGTATTTTCGGAGGGAGAAAGTTTCTTGTTGTTCTTTTGCTCATTAATGCATGCATGTATTGTGGCAAGTTAATGACATATTTATTTATCAACCTTTGATCTATTTTGGAAATAGTTAGTATCGTCAAACTTATCCTAATTTTATGTTCACAAAAGGAATGAAATTGGACATTACTTGACACGTAGACAATGTTGTACCTGCGGAGGAGATGTGAGTTGGTTGGATTAGGACGAGCGCCATGTCGGACTGTTGATGACTCAGAAGGCGCTTTTTTCATGGCTGGCCATTCCCCAAAAGCCGTTTTAAAAACGTTTATCCGACCCCTAGCAACTCCTAACCACGTGGCAGTTTGTCATTGTTCCACGTCAGTGCCTATAGAAATATCTCAACTGCACGAGCCGAGACAAATCTCGAGTTTCACGGTCCAGCTCATACTTTCCAGATCGTCTGCTTATATTACACGCGCCCACCGCATTTTCTACGATGAACCAATCGAACCGGATAATTATCGAACGCCTGCCCCGACCGGTCTGGTTTGCTTTTCCGTATTTGCACGGTCGCATTGGTTCAAGAATGGATGAACAGCGGAAGGTTATTCCTATCTATTACGAGGATAAGATGGAAAACATCATTTTTGTTCTCAAAATTATCATAGTATCATGAGATTTGCAATCAAATTTATTTTCTATTGATTTATTTTTAATTCTATCCTTTTTTTAACTACTAATAACATTAACAATTATGTCTATATAAAATATTAATGTTTATCACAATTATATTCACATAAAATGTTGTTATTAACGACGATTTTCTTTATCACTATTATGGTTACACGTACAAAATCCTCGGTAAGCAACATCGTTTCTCCTTTCTTCTAAAAACGTGATTTTTATTGGCATTACCGCTAACAAAAGTAAAATAAAATGAAAAAAGAAACTAAGAGAAAGAGTAAATTTATTATCAAATCGTGAAAAATAAAATAATTAAAAATCAAAACATCATCACTTACTAACAAATTTCAAGTGTCATTCATATTTGTGTGTTGGAATTTTCAATCACATATTATTTGATAGTCTTTGGTGACTATAATAATTTTAAAACAGTTTGGAGGAAAAATATATACATATAATGGACGAAGGAAATTTTTAATATAATACTAGTTTGTAATTTTTAATTATGAAAATCATAGTTTATATATTTAATTATTACAATTTTCTATTAAAATTGCAGTGGTGAAGTTCGATAGTGTGGCTCAATTAGTTTACATGAAGATTAAAAAATATAATTATAAATCAAATAAAAAACAAATTAGGATGAAAATAATTCTTCTTGTACATTATTTACACGGGGTGGGTTAAAGTAATTCTATTTAGAACTAGTGAAGGTACCCGTCGACCCGACGGATTCGGTTCGATTCGTGAAAAATTAAAAGCCGAACTAAATTATTAGTCATCGATTTTTTAAAATTTGAAACCGTAACTAAACCATTAACATTTTAAACCGGACCGAACCGATCCGTTTCAAAACCAAATAGTTTTTTAAAATTTCAAACCGAACTGACCGATTTCAAATCGAATCAAATCAGTTCGATTCGGGAGGGTGACAAACACCGTAATATTATTATAGTAGATTTAACAAAAATTAAATTAGTTAGTATATGATGCGGACAAATTCATACCTCACTCACTCAATGTTTGCTATACCAACCCAAATTAATCGGTTCGGTTTTGATATCAAGGAACGAAGTCGTTTTGCACGCGCTCAAATTTCTATCCATAATTCAGCGGGTCAGCGAGCCACGTTCCTCGTGCCTCACCATAACAACTCTATAAATAAGACCGACCTGCCAGCCTAAACCACTACCAAAACCAAATCATTATATTTTCCCCCAAGTTTCTGTCGAAGGAAAAAAAATCATGCCTGACGCCAAAATCTCACCCACCGTCTCTCTCCACCGTTGCCCGATCACCTCCACCACCTTCCCGGAGTTGCCGCTGCCTGATGTCCACGTCGTCACCTCCGCCGGACTCCGCATTCCGGCTCACTCCGCCGTCCTGGTAACTCCACCGAGCTCTCAACCCGGTTGTGGTGTGTTTTTGCTGTGGTTGATGGAATCGGGTGTTGTTTAGGGTTTCGGATGAGTTGAATTTGCTTGGTAGCGCGGTCGGTTTAATTCTGAGCGGTTTTTTATTTGGAAAATTTTCAGGCGGGAGCATCGCATGTGCTGGAGAGTCTGCTCGATCAGCAGCGGGAGAGCTCCGACAGAGTCGTCTCGGTTCCTGGAGTTCCTTTCGAAGCTGTTTCCGCGTTTGTCAGATTTCTGTACACAGCTAGGTGAGTCCCGATCGCATTCCGGTTTTTCTGGATTCAAAATCTTAGCTTGCAAATTACAATTTGAGGCATAAAAATAATGTATTGATGAGGGATCTCTCCACCACGCGGAGACCGTGTTGAGATTTTTTTTTCATTGAATTTTGTGGCTGTCCGTTGAGTGAATTATTACAAGTCAGAGTCTCAGATGTCAACTTCTTCCACCTTAGTGGAGAATTGTGAATTTAATTTATGAGCCGTCATATCATAACAAATAATGGGTTTTGATTTGGCTTCCTTGCTTGCGTCTGAACTCTGAAGTAGTCTTTGAAGTGGTCTTTGATTTGAATTTGCAACTGGATTTGATGATGCTGACGTTTTGATGTTACGTTTTTTGAATGCCAGATGTTCAGAGGAGGAAATGGAGAAGTATGGCATTCATCTTCTGGCCCTGTCCCATGTGTTCTTGATACCGCAGCTGAAACAGAAGGTGACCAAAGGATTGGCTAAGACTCTGATCAAGGAGAATGTTGTCGATGTGCTAGAGCTTGCGAAGCTCTGTGATGCGCCTGATCTTTCCCTAATATGCATGAAGTTGATAGCTCGCCACTTCAAGTCCGTGGAGAAGACGGAAGGCTGGAAAATCTTGCAAGACCATGACCCTTGGCTTGAGCTTGAAGTACTTCAATTCATGGATGAAAATGCATTGGTAAATTATGACTCCATTTTACTATCCAAAATTACTTTCTATGCTATCAAGTTTTGTCACTGATATCTCTGATTGGTGGTTTGCAGAGGAGGAAAAGGACAAGAAGGCTCAGAAGAGAAGGGAGCTTGTATTTGCAGCTTAGTGAAGCCATGGAATGCTTGGAGCACATATGCACGGAGGGTTGCACGTCAGTTGGGCCTCTAGATGTTGAGCCCTCAAAGACTCCTTGCAGCAAATTTGCAACCTGTCAAGGTCTTCAGATGCTGATCCGACATTTTGCTTCTTGTAAAAAACGTGTTAATGGAGGGTGCTCGAGGTGCAAAAGGATGTGGCAGATTCTTCATCTCCATTCCTCCATTTGTGATCATTCCGATCACTGCAGGGTTCCTCTTTGCAGGTACTTAATCTTATCTACTTGAATACTACAACCAACAGAGCTTCTAGATAAGAAATTTCATCTTTAAACACGAGGCATGTGATTATGGACCAAGTTGCCGCGTCTTTGTCAGCGTGTGTCCCCTCTTTTCTCATCATGCATTTCTTGATTTCTCATTTCTGTCAATTAAATAGTACGTAGTTACGTGATTCACGTTTTGGTGGCCCAAATCCTGACGTGGTTCTTGGTCTAACAGTCAATTTAAGCAGAAAGAAGAGCTGAAAAAGGGAGGATCAGACAGTGAAATGTGGCAGCAGCTTGTGAGAAAGGTGGTGGTTGCCAAGGCAGTATCATCCCTGACGCCCAAGAGTAGGAGCACTCAGATGAAAATGAGTGATGATACCATGGACGTGCAACCAATCAAATGCTACAGAATCTCGAGATAGCTTACCAAGTCCTTCCATGATGTCCATATGAAATGAAAACCTCTTGGTATTTCTCAGAGGAGAGTTTTCATGGCGATTTTGAGCAGGGAAATGTTGCCAGTCTGTCGTGTTAGAGGCATATGGATGGCAGTCAATTCACTGTAATTGTATACATGGATGCCCATAATCATTACTGGTCATGAATATACTCGAAACTTCACAGCAGAGTCTTTTCCGTTCAACATTCAATGAGTAGGGCAGTTGAATTCTGGGGCACACCTCGACATGTGTTCCTCGTTGTTTGTTCGAATCTCAAATCAACCACGTCAGCTTAATGGCTAAAAATGCACTCAAATGATGTAACCGCGTATGTCACAAACATCTTCTTCCACGCCAAGATCCTAAGCAGCCTTGAAATCCTCAAACGTTCCACGAACTTTCAACATAGTGGAAACAACGTAGGCCTCATGACACAGCACTGAGCCGGCAACCAAACCTGCTCGTCAGGGCCCAGCCAGGCAGTGGCGGAGCCAAAGGGGGTAATGGGTTGACCACCCCGAATCTCACTTAAAACACTTATGTCTATGTAAAACAAAAGTTTTATATTCATAAAAAATAAATTTATATGCTTAATTTCAACTAAAATTTTAATTTTACCCTCCAAATTCAACCAAAATTTTAGTTATATAATTTTGCTCCTGAAAAAAAAAAAATTGCCATTGCCAGACAAGATACATACTTTTTGTCACGCACCCATCATCTTCCTCTCCTCTTCAGGGCCATGCATGCTCGCAGTCGCACTAGCTCTCAACCTCCACCGACGCCATAATTATGAAAGCCAGCCGAAAGGCTTTCCCAAGCTCCTTTTGTGCAAATCCAACACCGAGCATCTTCGTGCACGTGACAGCTCGACATATTTAATTGCTAGTGTTGCGTTAAGGCGTGACGAGAAATTGTTATCATTAATGTCTGGTCTGTGAGTTTTATCAAACTTTTGAACAACTAATATGATGTTAGTTTGATGGTTGAAGTGTTGGAGATGCGCATGAAATGGACCGTAACAAATCTGATTATTATAAAAATGAAGAATGTCCGTCTCCTGACCACCCAAAAAAAAATATCAATTTTTGAAGGTAAACAAGTAGGAAGGTCACATTCTTGACAAGCAACAAGTAGAACAATCTTTCTTTTTTTCGTTTTGTTTCGCGTCTGAATGCAATTAGGCCGCCCCAGTTAAGCACTGATTGTGGACGTGAGATTTCTAGTCCAATGCTGTACAAGAAGAGGTCATTGGACTTGAACCACGAGTTCCGGCAAGATTGCGTCTCTGTCATCATGAAGGCAATGGAGCAAATGGGTGATTCTCGTGGTTCTAGAAATGGCATCCACCTATGTTTTTCAGTTGCTGATGCTGAAGTTCTTATCTGAATTGGGATACAACTTGTGCCAATATCTTGATCTGATGTCAGGGTAGCCATCACTAGTTGGGCTTGTAGCAACAAGTAGTCTCGTTCAGATGAGACCTTATAACTCGTAGTCATACTTAGGAGCGACACTTAACCTTGTACAGACGACCAACATCCGATGAGATGATCAAATACTTGAAAAAATAATAATAAGTAGATTGATTTCGAATCACCCTGAGACATCTGACTCGTAATTCTAAGATGTAACGATAGAACAATGCCAAGCCCCCGATTTCATTATACCAGATCAAACATGAGCAAGTTTTTCCATATACCAAACCCGAAATGAAAGGTTAGTAGTCTACACCATGACCAATGAACCAATCCCATGTATGATCAACCTGCTACAACTATACCATCACAAAGTTAATCTGCATATTCTGAAAGCCATATTTTACAAACCCCAAATCTGAAACCACTTTTAAAGAAAGCCAATAAGTTATTCCTGCTTCTTCTTGCTAGTCCAATCTCCGTATCAGCGCTCCGCCGCCGCCCCCCACCCTCAATGATCATATGCAACATGCAGTCTATACCCAGACCGTTTATCAGACCAGTCGATATCCTTCCTGCCTCGCTCCAGCTGATGGTCAATGCTTTTTCGTGATTTCTCAAAATATTCTAAGCTTTTCTGCGGGCGGTCCATTTGCGAGCACGACATCCTAGTTTTTTCTGATATGTCAAGGTTACTGAAGTCGAAGGTCCTTAGTTTGTCTGACCTGTCGACGCTCCTCCTAGGTTTATCTCTAGAGTCAATGCTCCGGCGTGGAGGCTCTAGGCACTCAGAGCTCTTTCTTGATTTGTCCCTCGAGTCCATACTCTTCCTGGGAGGCTCAAAACACTCCATGCTCTTTTTTGATTTGTCCCTCGAGCTCATACTCTTCCTCGGAGGCTCTAGTGACTCCATACTGCTTCTTGATTTTTCAACATGCTCAATGCTTTTCCTTCCAACAAGCATTCGCTTGTAAGTAGCTCTCTCAACAGTTGCTACAAACTTTTTCAGATGCTTCAAATAGTCTGGATAGACTTCCAGGTCACAGTGGTTTCCTCCTTTGATCCACAGGGGTTCATACCTTACTTGGCATAACTCCCACAGCTTCTTACCATGAGACCAATCAACGACTTCATCAGCTGTTCCCTAAAGATTTCAAAAATGTAGCAGCCAGTCAGTGCCGCCCCTCGAAGCAAAAACACGCTAGAAAGAATCTCTCCCATGCAACCGGATTGACTACCCTTATATTAACTCCAATTGACTAAATTTTAAAGTTGACAAATCCATGACAATGAAGATATCGTCTGTATACTTACATGGATAACAAGCACAGGGCATTTCACAGACTGGATTTTGTCGACATTCTGCACAGTAAAAATTACAAGCCACGTTCAAAATAGACAAGAAAAATGTGTATTTATCCATGCGAAGAGTGATACAGCTCAGCTGCAGCCAATTCGACAACAATCCTAATACCTTATAGATGTCAAACCAGTATGTGTGCTTGACAGGATACATGACCCTCAATCCTGATAGGATGGGACTATGCAAGACAATGGCTTTCAGACGTGGCAACCTAGCAGCAAGATCAACAGTTGGTCCACTACCAACGGATTGGCCATAGAGAATAATGTCCTCCTGTTTAGTGCCGTAGGTTTCTTCTAAGCACCTATATGCAGCCTCAATATCTGCATAGGTGGAGTTCTCACTTGGCTGTGGAGCGATGAGCATGTTAAATGCTACAATTCGGAATACATGGACAAATTTGACCTAATGATAAAAAATTAGCATACCTTCCCTGTTGACTGGCCATAACCAGAATAGTCATACCTGCACGAACATATTATTGCATTTTCATGAGAAGGCTTCAACAAACTACAAACACTCTAATCATATATAAACTTTAACGGTGTGGTTGGTTTAGGGAAAATGAGGAGGAAAAGTTAATTCCCCATGAATTCCATCCCAATTTCCTTCGTTTGGTTAAGGGTGGAAAATTATGGGGAAGTATTAAAACACTCTTTGTTTAATAACAAATTTTCTTCACATTTTCCGTCTAATCTTCTTCCCCGACTTTCTCTTAAACAAACAAGGGATTCTTCTCAGTTTTCTCAAATTTTCTTTTCTCACAAAATTTCCCTAAACCAAACACAACCTGAATGTATAACTACTTCATTATTTGTACAAACTATCAACGACCTAGACACAGGCACATTTGTATTTGATGCAATTCAGTTTCAATAAATTTATAGTCTAATAGACAGAATAAAAGAGTTCAAAGGTATCATGACATTTTTCGAGGGACTCATCATTGCCCATACAAAGAAAGCAACAAGCGATTCAATTTACTGTTATGAGAAATCTTGGCCGAGTAACGAGAAAAGCAACAATCCTGTATAAGGAAAGAACTAGCTGGTTCGCAGACACTTTAACATTCTATTTAGCATCTGGTCTACTCCGTGTCCTAGCCAAAGATCATTAAGATAGAGGACATTACGCCCATTGCTCCAATGCCTTGTTTTCAATACAATGTTCATTTGACATTCATAGAGAAGAAAGGTAGCTGCCCCACAACTTTTTAGCAAATGCCCTCCAGTCTCCACTCTAAATGTTGTTTTATACAACGAGCAACGAGGGCATGGTATGAAAGTGATTTCAAAGGTGGTCCTCAGCAAAACTAGATGCATGCTTGGAGATGACCACAGGCCATGAGCTGCGATCCGAGATAAGATACGTTTGTGCCACTCCGAGAGTCAGGGGACCATCGTACGCGACATACACATAAGACATGCCAACAAGCCCTTTTGTATTAATCTTAACTTTGATGTAACTCTCTATTATACGGCCGTTACAGTTTATTCCTAACGAACCAAAAACGACAACTTTCACCCGATTGACAGACTCCCACCATCCTACCAGTTTAACTTTTATACGACATACACCAACTTGATAAATTTACAAAGCACAGTCAACTCTTTAACCTCAGATCCCAGCGAAGCATCGTTGGCTAAGGTCAACGCAAAGCAACAAAAGTAGATAAATGGCAGCTCAAACTTTGACTAAACCCAACCACACAAGTTGAGAAAATCCAGTTCATGAAACCTAAACATCAAAGATCCGAATTCCATTCTAGACCCAACCAAATAGCACAAGACACGACTGGACTGGATTATCAATCTTTTCGATCCCATCACGTCTTCCATTTCAAGTACAACAAATCAGCCAGAAGTCGCTCTCAGATTATTAATTAATTATTAACAGAAAAAACAGAGAAGAAATTACCCAAAGATGTTGACTTTCAAGTGAATGCTCAGCTCGATGAAGAGCTCGTACATCTGGCCGATGTCGGCGGCGTTGCCGTGCGAGTAGAGAAGCGTGGTTGTCGCCATGGGATATCTCACATAAACAGCGACGATCTCGTTCCCACGGCGATTCCTCAGCTTCAAAACATCGACGTTTTCTCTATGGGGGAAAGGATCTAGCAGCAGCAGCCCAGTCGCGGCGTCCTTCACCAGCTTGTAATTGGGGGGATTCGGCGGAAAAAATGCCAGCTTGGCCGCCATGGATGAAGTCACTCCTCCCATCACCACCCCGCCGAAATGAAACGAGAAAACCCACCTTTCCCGAATCGGCAAAACCCTACTGTAGATAGAAAGAAGCTGGGCGTGGTGCTGCAATCGGTTGATTGATGAGCGAATTAGGTTAACTGGTGGGAGAATAGGGCTTGAGGTCGGTCGGGGGTGGGAGGGAGAGTCAGATCGACATTCGGTTGAGGTGTTGGGTCAGAGTCAGAGGATGGTGACGGCTATGATTGCAGATTGGATTGTCTGGGAATGGGGAGAGAATTCGCTCTCGTTACTAGAGCTCAGTCTAGAGAGAGAAAGCCACGGAGAAGAAGACATGTTATTGAATTTAATTATTTATGTGATGAAAATACTAATGAATGAAATTTGGTTAAAATTCAATTTAAATTAATCCGAAATTTAATTTGAAATATTCAAAACAAGTTAAATTTGATATACTTAATATATTTAGGCTCCATTTTGCACATGAAATGTTGGGTTGGATTGATTTTTGAATCAAGGTAAAGTGATTTTTGATTGATCCAAATAAAACAATTCAAAATTATTTCTATGTTTTGATTTATAAAAGTTATTTATAACTACACGTAATGGGTTGATTCAAATTGAATTCAAAATACTAAATCTATATAAAATGAAATATTTTAAAATTAACTTTTATAAAAGTTGAATCGGATCATATTAGATAAAATTTTATTAAAATCGAAGCCAAATTCAATACAATCACCCAAAATAATATTGATGGATAGATAGATGGGAGTTAGGTGTTGAGAGTCGGATGGGGACGTACGCGACAAGAAAAACTTGTGCCACAAAATCCACTCGATTTGGGGCGAAAATTAAGAAGAGGATACATTACTTTAATTATAACAAGATTTGTGATTCGGGTTGGCCAGTAATTTACAACTATTATTAAATAACATAATTAATTATGATTTTATTAGTCATTTTATTTATTATCCCTATTATTAATTATTCAAATAAAAAATCTTCATGTTCTAAATAAATTTCACTCACAATTTAAATAAATATCATATCGCATTGAATGATTAATGGCTACAATCTGATTTTGCTGGATCTTAATTCTAATAATAATAAAATAATTAAGATCGATTATCCCCTGTAAAATCAAATGGAGAGACTCGATAAAGTAATTTGAGGCAGAATTTAATTTAATAATGATAATAATACAATGATCACATGTTCACGTGCATTGTCTTAATCGACTACAAACCATTTTGATTTACATGAACAGCTGTGCGGGTTAATAATACTAACAATTTTATAATTTCTCTTTTTCTTTTCGTTGCCCAAAGCCACAAGCAACGCAAGGTCGGCCCGGAATCTCTCCCTTTTCTCCTTTCCCCGTTTCTACTAACGTTACATTTTCGACACCGACTTTATTGATTTCCCATTTTCTTAATTTCAATATTTTAAATAAAATATTTCGGGAGAATTAAGAGTATAAATAAAACCGATATATCCACGGATCGAATCAAATCGAACCAAATTTGGTTCGGTTTGAAATGTCAGTGGTTCGATTATAATTTCAAAAATTTGAAAAACCAACTACTAATGGTTTGATTTGATTTTTAAGTTTTTAAACCGACCCGATCCAAACTGAATAAAATTAGAATTTTATGTGAAAATAAATTAGTTAATAATTTTTTTGAAAAAAGTTGACCGAACCGAGTCGAACCATATAGTTTGATTTAGTTTGATGTTTTAAAATTAGCGGTTCAGTTCGGTTTCAAATTTCTCAAACTGATTACCAATAATTTGATTTGATTTTGCATTAAAACTAAACCAAACTATATGAAAATGGTCGAACTTGCACAGCTAGCAGCTTAGGCAGTCAGTATAAGCCTCCGGTTTCGCTTCTTGAGACCATAAAATGTTGTCTGAACAGTTTAAACACACGTAGCACTTGTTCGGGCATCTTTGGTAGGGTTTGAAAGTGATGACGCAAATGAAAGGTGGATTAAAAAATATATATATTAAAAGAGACTAGTTAAAAATAATTTACATTGTATGAATATATATATATATATATATATATATTATATTTAATGGATTAATTATGACTATTTATAAACTTTGTACTTTGAAATAATATACATAATTATAGACAAAAATAATAATTTCATGTTCGGTCACATAACATCACTATCTCTTACACAAGTCACTTATTATATTAAACATTCAGTGAACCGAGTACTTATTCTTTTTCTCTTAATGAATGTTTGGAAAGTCTGAATGATTTGTTACCAATTTTATATCTGAATCATTAAGAGACGATATCTATACGATCATTATAATTATCTCTTTAATTTTTTATATCTTTCTGAAATCAACTATGTCCGAATTGTACTTCAATCAGAATCACAACAATACCGAATAAATAATATTTTTATAACATGATTATAAATTTTATTTTTATTTTGTAAAATTAAAATTATAATTTAATTTTATATTAATAAATTATTACATTTTAAGATACTTAAAAAAATAAATTACCAAATGAAAATAAATCATTCAGCAATCAGATGTGGTTTGACCAGTGGTCTGACTATTCAGATTCTCATACAGCATTCAGCATTCAGCTCTTAATTTTACAGAATGACACCTAAAACTGGTTCGGTAGGTTAGATTGGAAGCTGGACCAAGATTTGATACGACTAGATTATAAATTGAACCAGACCACTATTAATTTTAAGCGGTTGATTACTTATATATAATTACTCACTGTATTTATTAGTTTCTAATATAATCATTTAGTTGATATTTGAAGGTCAAAGTTGACTATTATACAATTTCATAAATAGTTCTATGTCACATAAAAAAATATTCACTTTTTCTAATTTTTATAAATTTATTATGAATTATTAAGTGATAATTATATGGAGAAAAATATTTTTAATCGATTTTTAGTTTTAAATCAAACCGAACCAAAAGAAATAAGTTATATTCAAAACTCAATAATAGATATTGATTCGATTTTCAGTTTAAAATATATAAAACCAAATAATAAAATTATGTGGTTTTATACTTGCTTGAAAAGATCAAAATTGTTGCTAATAGTCAAATTCATGTGCTTATCAATCTCAAAATAAACTAGTATTTACAAAAAGAATAAAACG
Organism: Kalanchoe fedtschenkoi; assembly: GCA_002312845.1. Lineage (NCBI taxonomy): Eukaryota > Viridiplantae > Streptophyta > Magnoliopsida > Saxifragales > Crassulaceae > Kalanchoe > Kalanchoe fedtschenkoi. Next base: position 231,360 of record NQLW01000006.1, read on the forward strand.
CGAGAAAAAAAAAGAAAAAGAAAAATAAGAATGCAAAAAAGAAAGAAAAGGAAAATGCATTGCGGAGCAGTTACAGCGTGTGGAAGCCGCTATTATACGCCGTTAAAGCGCCGGATAAGTTCCACTACCCCCGCGGCCCTGATCGTCCGCCATCTCCGTCCTCCCTGTCGCATCTCCGTCGTCTCTCCTCACTCCAGCTGCTGCGCCGTCCGCCTCTTCCGCACCTCATTCGTCGGCGATATCAGCCTCTTCGACGCCATGAAGGTGAAGCGATTTTCGATTCTAGGGTTTGGTTTTGGGTGTGAGTTTTGATGTTATCGTTGTTTGCTTGGTGAGTTGTCTTGATCGGGTGGTGCTGGCTTGGTGTGGGAATCGGGATATAGTGGTGGATTGGGATGTTTAAGAATTGTGGTGTTGATTGAGTTTGATTGGGGACTGTGACTTGTGAGAATTGACGGACTATGTGGATGAATTCTGAACGGTCTGAGACTCGATTGTTGTTGATTAGTTTTTGGATCCTAGAAGTTTATAAAATCTATAAATGTGTAGATATTTTTTAACGTGTGTATGAGTTGGTTCGAAAACTGATGCATGGTTGCTGGTCGAAATATGGTGAAATTGAGGAGAGAGATGTTACATAGTAGAAGTACTATTTCCTGTATAATGATGTCCTTTTAATTTCAGTAGTTCTAGTTTAGTAGGATTTCTCATACTCTATATAAACACGATCTGGTTCAGTTTTCATCATCAATGGTAGTTCAAGAATGTTTAGGTGTCCCTTTTGCCATTTTGGTTATTGTGAAGAGTTTCGTGGGAGAATTCGTTCTCTTATATTCCTTTGTATCAAGATGCAGTGACATGTAACATCCTTCTTCTTCATGAAGCAATGTCTAATATTGCACGAATGCATAGTGTGCAGGCTTTCATTTTGTGACTTACTGACCTTCACATCTGCTGCTGTAATGGGTGTATGTTGTTTGCGCTTGTTGACTGATGGTGCTAATAAAAGTAGTAGATCACTGTGAATATGATCTGATATATGAGCACCCTGTTTGTTTAACATTTATGGAACTGTCTTATTTGAAAAACGCTGACAAATTTTGATTGGTGACATTTATAGCTTGCTCGGATGCCTCACTTACAGAGCTGTTGTGTTTATTCTTGATCTTTAAGTGGTCTCTGTATCATCATTTTGTTGTTCTGTTTTCATAATCCTGTAAATCTAACATTATGGTCTCGCAGAGATATTTTAGTGGAAGTGGGATCACTGAGAATAAGAAGATGGTAGAGCACCTCCAGCATTTTGGAGTCATCAGTTCAGTGAAGGTGGCTGAAGTTATGGGGACAATTGATAGAGGCTTGTTTGTTCCTGATGGCAGTCCCCCCTATGATGACTCTCCAATGCTTATAGGCTACAATGCCACCATCTCGGCACCTCACATGCATGCTATGTGCCTTGAATTGCTAGAGAAAAAACTGCAGCCTGGGATGCGTGCTCTGGATATAGGTTCAGGTGAGGTTAATTGCTGCATCAGACTTGTTCATTTGTGAGAGACTTCTTAATCTGATTCCCCCATGGTTTGATCTGGTGGCTTGATTATTGGCATTGGGCTAAACATGGTTTTCATTTGTACTTCTCTCGATTATTGTCCTTGTTAATATTTTTGTAGACATATACTGATATCATTTGCTGATTTAATGTATTAGGGACTGGTTATTTAACTGCATGCTTTGCAATGATGGTCGGAGCAGAAGGCCGTGCTATTGGCGTGGAACATATACCAGAGTTGGCAGCTACTTCAATTGAAAATATTCAAAAGAGTGAAGCAGCTTCATTGTTGAAGGATGGTTCACTTGCCATTCATGTTGGAGGTGCGCTGCTTACTGTTTTGAACCCATCTTTTCTCTGTTTTTTTTACATCCTGTACTGCTGAATTTTGGGGTAGTTCGCCTGATTTTATTCACACATATTGGAAGATAACATAAAACTCCTTCAAATCAATCACTGTTTATTGAAACTGATTCATTTGACGCTGAGCATGAGGAAGGCTAGACCTGGTTCTTCTTTTTTCTTTCGTCAGGCTGTTGTGCCCGGACCTGATTCTCAAGGTAGTTAATATATATTCATGTCATCAAATGACCATACTAAACAGGCGAGATTTATTTTGCATTCTTATAGAATTTTCTGATACTTGTACATGTTTTATCAAGCAATCAGATTTTGATTTCGTTCGGTGTCATATGTGCAGTTCATGAATTGACAAATCATGCTTTTGATGGCTACAGATGGGAGATTGGGTTGGCCAGAATTTGCACCGTATGATGCTATCCATGTTGGAGCCGCTGCACCTGCCATCCCTCAGTGTCTAATTGACCAGTTGAAACCTGGAGGCAGGCTGGTCATTCCAGTTGGCAACATATTTCAAGAATTACAAGTAGTAGACAAGGATTTGAAAGGGCAAATACATTGTCACAGTCAGACATCTGTCCGCTATGTGCCCCTGACCAGTCGACAACATCAGCTTGGCATCCAATGAAGCGACAGATTAGCTTAATGAAGGATACATCAAGCAACACAATCTTTTGTAAATAGACGCTGCTTCCTATTCTTATGTTTCATTAAGAATGGTAACATGTTATTTTGAAAGTGTGTATTTCAACATGACACAGCAGTTTGAATTTCACAGTCACAGTTGCAACCTCATGCTAAATCTTGTATGCTCTGGGCAGGCATATTTAGTTCGAAGAGTCAATTGCCAGTACGAAATTATTGATGTCGGGAGGCACGTATGAACCTGATCCAGTGAGACACACTGGGGATGCCATCATTGACAACTGTGAGCAGATAATACCCAGCTGGTGCCATATTGGGAGAGGAAGGAGCCTCCAAAACCACATTAACCCAGCCATCTTTGTTTCTCACCATGTCCGTGCACCTAAGCAGCAGCAACCTCTGATTCATTGAAATCGAATGTGTGGTGAATGGAGGAGCATAGGCAGTATACTCAACTTTCTTGTCAAGCTTACTACCGCCCATCCAGAATCGGACGTAGAACTTGCCTCCGTAGGTAGCCCCAGTTGGATCAATGCCTGCATCATACTCTACCGAAATGTTTCGGGGTCTGCTGGTGTCGAAATGACTGTGCATGTAGTGTGGCGTGTAAGTTTGCAGCCTCAGCTCCGTCGGGTACACTACATCTCTGAAAGCGTATCGATTGTTAGGGTTGCTTCCAGATACCAGGACTCGCCCGTCGGGTAAAAGGACAGCTGATGAGTGGTACATTCTCGCTATCTTTGTTGATTTCAGCAATGAAAATCTCTGGCCTGATCTGTTCTTAGGTTCATAAAGATATGGTTGGAGAGACGCATTCCTAGCCTTATTGAATCCTGCTGAGCCGCTTCTAGCTCCATTGATGATCAGAATGCCACCGGTTGGAAGAATGAGCATATCTTGCATCAGCCGCGGCCCTGGCATACTCTCCATATGCCACATCGGGTTTTCTCCAGTGATCACCATCCTTCCGCAAGTGCTCAAGCCTGTTAAGAACCTCCCTCTCCTTGCCTCCCTCTCTGCGTTTTTAGCTGCTCCTCCACAGACCATCACTTCAACTTTTCGAAAATTATTTTTATGATCTAGCGGGAGGATTACCGAGGAACCGGTATTAGGGTGTGTCCTAGAACCACCGCCAGGTATGCGAGGAAAGGTCAAGACCAGCCTGCGCCTTCTGTAGTTATAAAGGATGGAATCCCTGTCAGCCATGAGGAACAAGTTCCCATCAGAACAGAGGTGTAGGAAAGGATAGTAGCTGCCTCGGATCTTATCCGTTTCAAGAGCAGTGTCTCGCAGGAAAGGAAGCGAATGCGAGCCCTCCGTTTCGCCTCTTGGAAAAAATTCGTATGTGAAAACTCTCCTCCCGCCAACGAGGACGACCTGGTCCGCGTCAGGCAGAATTTGGCTCGACGAGTACCACCGTTTGTCAGCCAGAGTTCGTGCCGCCTGGGCCCAGTCACAGCCGCCATTGCTGCAAGAATCGTAGAACCGGATCCTTCTGGTTCCATTTCTATACCCCCCGAGTTGAAGAAGCGTCCCGTTGCTCAAAAAGGCGCCTGACGAGCACCAGGGGTCAGTTTCAAGCCTCAGCGGCCTGATCCGGTTAGACCCAATATCATATTCCACGGAATGCGCGTAGCAGGACCAATCCTCCGAGTCTCGAGCGCGCCTGCCGCACCCGGACTGGACTGTCCCTGTCTGATCGAACATGATGACCTTGTTTTGATGGGTCACCGCCATGTGCATCCCCACCACGCCTGTGCTGTTGAGCACCACTTTCCACCTTCCTCCGCTGCCCGCATCACTCGCCGATGCCTTGGCTGGAAATCCAGGAGTAAAAGCCACAAACAACAGCATCAAAAGACATGCACTTCTGCCCATCTCAACTGGAGGTTGTGGCAATCCCATCAAGCCCGAGTGCAAAAAAATTGAGTGCGAAATCAGCTCCAACTTTGGCAAGCATATATACACGGCCGGGTCTGGTTTTCCGGCAGAGGATTCACGTGCTTTACTCTGTCCTCATCTTTGTCAGCTCATACTCATCATTCTGCTCATTGCATTACATAGTCATCCTTCTTCAGCTGCAATCTAGATTAGAGGTTGCAGTAAAGTTCGGTTTTAATATGTATTTAAACCGGTTTTATTTTTAATAAAAATTTAGAGCCATTAACTTTAGAAAATCAAATTGAATCAAACTTTATTCACTACTTTATTACTAAATAGAAGACTAATTTTATAATTAATAATATAGATGTAATAATTTATATTATAATGCAATTTAATTTATATACAATTTGAAATATAGGTAAATGATTCAGTTTTCAAAAAATAAAACGACGTCGTCGAGTGTACTGTTATCCGAAACAACGTCATTTATAGAACAAAACGACATCATTTTATGCTCACAGCAAAGCGTTGCACAACACCAGATTGGTGTCATACGTAACAATACCCAAAATAATGATAATTTATAACACGATACCATCACCATTACACAACTTCATCTAGATCCTACTATGGTTAAGAATATAAATCGGATTAAACCCGGATACCGCAAATTAACTAAACTCATTACTTGGGGGACCAAAGTTGGAAGACAAATAGTTAAATGGCATAATTGCAATTTGCAATTAACGCACAAATTAAAATAATCAGATACAGCTAAAATTAACTCAACCACAGCTATACTCAACTTCATCCAGCTCCAACTACGGTTACGGATTCGAGTCGGATCAATCCCGTGTATTCCAAATCAACGGTCTCTGAGCTCACCACGTGTACGACTAGAGTTCCACTCGAATTTATGAGAGAAATAAATTTATGGTCGTGGCTCCGAAGGAGTCACATCTCACGAATATCTTCAGAAGAAAATTTCCTCACGCTTTAATCGAAATCTGCCGTGCTCCTTGATCGCTCCGATTCGAGTTTTCGCCGTCGTCGTCGTCGTGCTTTTTGGTTGAATTTTGTTGTTGTTGTCAGATCTGGTTGATATGGAGACGGAGCGTGTCGTTGAGTTCCCTATCGCTAACATGGATCGGCGTCCCCGAAAGAGGCAACGATTGGGTTGGGACGTGCCTCAGGTATTCCAGATCTATGTTCTCTATTCGTTGATTTCCATGTTGAGTACCCTGTATTTGGGTTTGATGTTGATTAGGGTTTATCTTTGTTATGGATCGTGTAATTTTATAGGATTGTCGGGGTAATTAGAATTATATCTTTCGAATTAGCTTTAAATTTCGAATAATTTAATGATTTTTGAAGCGCGACGCTGCTCCGTTTGGTTCTTGAAGGTTGCTGATTTTCCTTGTCTTTGTGGTTATTAATTTTGAGAAAATTTGGGTATAGTGTGCTACCTTTTAAGTGATAAACTGATTCTTGGTTTAGATCCTTTCATGCCCTAGTTCTCATGTTGACTGCTGTCGCTTCAGTTTTCTGTGGTTTTTTAATTATTTTCTTTATCAATTTTGTAGTTTTTTGCTTAATCATATAGATATGGATTAGTAATACAATCCGATATTTATGTTGGTGTGTAGGTTTTGCCTGGGGTATTCTATGGCCAGGAAGTTGGGAACACAGTAAATGTCATGCCTTCTGTGGCTTTGTCATTGGATGTTGGGAACAATACTTTGTTTTCACATGGACTACCTGATGTGATACCTCGTAGTGATTCTCCTCCTTGGAGGAAGGATGACAAAGACGGTCATTACACTTTTGCCATTGGAGATAACTTGACTTCTCGATGTAATTTTGCTCAACACTTTCTGATGTAATATAAATCTTAGATACTGTGCCTCAATGGTTGCCCAACAAGGGTTAACTTATCAAGCCTTGGTTTTATGTATCTGCAGATAAGATTCAAGGCAAGATGGGTGAAGGTAAGCCACTGGTGTTTGTTATTTTTATTTTGTGAGTATGTGTGTGGCGTGTGGGTGTAATGATAATAAGCCTTTGGTCTGTAGCTTATGATCAGTTCTGTCAACAGGTACTTTTGGTCAGGTTTTAGAATGCTGGGATAGAGAAAACAAGGAAATGGTTGCTGTCAAGATTGTGCGAGGTGTTAAGAAGTATCGTGATGCGGCTATGATTGAAATTGAGATGTTAGAGCAGCTTGGTAAACATGACATAGGCGGCAACCGGTGGGTGTTTTCTTTTCATCCCTTCTGATGCCCCTTTGAGGCACTTTTCATGCTTATGAATCTGTTTTGCAATAGTTGAATTTGCCTGTTCTTGCAGTTGTGTTCAAATACGGAACTGGTTTGACTATCGTAATCATATTTGTATCGTAAGTGCACGACTAATTCACAATGGATTGACTTTGCTAATACATAATATTTACGGGGTTTAAGTGCTGTGGATGGATTCAAATGGTGCTACAGGTCTTTGAGAAGCTTGGACCAAGCTTATATGATTTCCTTCGGAAAAACAGTTATCGCTCATTTCCAATTGATCTTGTCCGCGAGATTGGCAGACAACTATTGGAATGTATTGCATGTGTGTAAAAATTACTTTAGCCATCTTTCCACTCTATTATTTTAGGTCATCAATACAGATATTGTCGTATGGTTTGTTAGATAAATACCCTTGGTATGTATTTCAATTAAGAGAAATCTTATGAACCGGGTAACATGACTCTTATGTGCTAATTGTGCTTTCGTTTATAACGATATGCAGTCATGCATGATATGCGCCTTATTCATACTGATTTGAAGCCAGAGAACATACTTCTACTTTCTCCAGATTATGTTAAGGTTCCTGAATACAAGGTTATTATAGCTCGAGTTTAGTTTCTCTTATGGAATTATTAACTCTTATATTTGGTTTAGAACTGCTGTTTGAAGTTCTATTTTTTTCATTTTTGATTCCTTTTGGTCACAGCCGGACCGCCTTAGTATTTGTTGTTTGTATTTCTTGCAGGGTTCTTCTCGATCTATCAGGGACAGCTTATATTACAAGAGGGTTCCCAAATCGAGTGCCATCAAAGTAATTGATTTTGGTAGTACAACATATGATAGACAGGGGCAGAGTTACATTGTCTCAACAAGACATTATCGTGCTCCTGAAATCATCTTAGGTAAAGCTTACTGACAGGCATACTTGGATATATGTAGAGGTATTTACTAGTAATGTAATGAATACGATCTTTTTGCTCCTTCCGTTCAGGTCTTGGTTGGAGTTACCCTTGTGATGTATGGAGTGTTGGATGTATTTTGGTGGAATTGTGCACTGTGAGTACTTGCCGTGATTATTTTCTTTTTTCAACCTTGAATCTTGGATTGGTTCCTGGATTCTCACCCCCCCAAATCTCTCCTACCTCAGGGTGAAGCTTTATTTCAAACTCATGAGAACTTGGAGCACCTTGCCATGATGGAGAGGGTTCTAGGTGCACTTCCACCCCACATGCTCAAAAGAGCTGACAAGCATGGAGAAAAGTATGTTAGACGAGGGAAGTTGGACTGGCCGGAGGGTGCTGCATCAAGAGATAGTCTGCGGTCAGTTTCAAAGCTACATAGACTTCCCAACTTGATAATGCAGAACGTGGACCATTCAGCCGGGGGTCTCATACATCTATTGCAAGGCCTTCTGAAATATGACCCATCAGACAGGCTTACAGCACGACAAGCACTAAGGCACGAGTTCTTTGAGGGTCCTCTCAGATGGTGAAGCTTGTTTTGTATGATGGCCGTGGATTATTTGGTCTCATACTGATTTACAAACCTAATTCGGATTGTCTGAGTCGCCGCATCCGGTGCTGACTCTGACTTACAACCAGTAGTATATGACCCTCGTGTGTATTGTATATAGCAGTCCCCTGAGCCACCCTGCAGACATTGGGCAATTAATTGTTGGGATGATGATGAATGAGAATACAGTTTTTTAAGTGAATGGCGGCTATTGGGTAATATTTCCGTTCTCTAACGTTGAGATTGTTTCAAAAAAATTCTGCAAGAGCCACCTTATTCTAGAGAAATTTGAACTGTGATGTGTTCTGGGATGGAAGGACTTATTGGATCAAGGTGTCATCCTTTTCACAGTGCAACGAATTGCAGGACGCACTCAGAATTTTATTAAAAAACATTGATTCGGATTCAAATATAAAATAAACCTTGTATACTAAAATACTTAAAATAGGCTCCCTCCTTCACTCTTATTTTAATCGTCAGTTTTCATTTATAGATTTGATTTCATTTTGTCATTTTTCATGAGAAAACGGATTAAAATCTCATAATTCCAACCCATTTACCGTCAATTCAAAACTGCATAATTTTGAATTGCAGTCATCAATCATCATTCGCCACATGTAAAATTAAATTTAAGTAGTATTTCTAAAATCAAAACCATCTTGTTTTATCCTAAAACCACTTTCTTTTATTACCAAAATCACCTTGTTCCGAATTGATGCAAACTTAGCCTAATGGGATAACAATTCTTCAAAAACCTTATTATTCTCTTGACTTTGTATTAATTACTTTAATTGATGTTTTTGTAGATTCCTCAGCAAGATGGATGGTTAGGAAAGCAACAATCAGTCTAACTATATACGTATTTGATCTTGAAGGAAACTAATGTTGGAATTTTTTTAGGAATGAATGACTTCTGAAAGTTACCACAAGAAATGTCTAATACTAGCAAAAATAAGGAGATTTAAACTCATTTATGTTCTAGTGGGGGGCAGATGGCCCCGCTCAAAAAATATTTTATTTAAATTCATGTGTTATTTTGGGCTATGAAATTTAAAAAATAGTTATAAGATATACACGAACTTATTTTATAGTTGAATATGCCCACCCCTACTTAAATAGAATGTAACGCATTTAACATGGCCTCTATATATACATTTGTGATCCAACCCTAATTTCACAAAAATAGTGCAAATGGAAATCATATTATATACCTGTGGAGGCACAAGTTTGATAGCTGAAACAAGGATCAAGTGAAGATGATGATATGTGTGAAGGCACAAGTGTCTTATCTCATGATGCTTTTGTTTTTTTTTTAAGAGGATCAATAGTGGTTCCCTACTTCCCCTTGGTGGTCAGGGGTCGCACACCCCTTCCATCTTGATAGTGTACGCCCATACTCACTGCGGGCCAGTTCACGCGCACCTCCAACGTATCTAAGCGTAAATGCGATATCAACAGGGTTTGAACCCATGACCTTGGAGTTGTTACACAATACCACTAGGTCAACACCTTGTTTGAACGCCCTTATTTTGATCATTATATGTGTTTTTTTTTGTTTGAACGCCCTTATTTTGTTGTATATCTTTTGGGATGAATGGGCATGAATGTTTATGTCAAGTAGGTTTAGCTAGTGATTCTTGATGGCTCTTGATCGACTAGAGGTAAGTCATGTGAACTTCATGGATATCTATCTCAAGAAACATCATTTATATGATCGATTTATTATATTCATCAGATGTTATGTTCATCAGAATAGATGTTATATTTATCATATATTATGTTCATCACATGAACTATTATGTTCATCAATGTTATGTTGGGCGTGCATGTGAGGAGCACGTGACCGAGTCTGGATACTTTTATGTTTTGTGGAAAGATGATGGATCTCATCATCCATGGCAATGGCGTCGTCGAGAATGGAGTGTGGTTTACGATATATAGTCAGTCAGTCAGTGATGGATGCATGCAGTGATGACCAGTCTCGTTCTGGCTCCTCGACTCCGGTCGAATCCCAGCTTCTTGTCCCCCACATGCGCTCACTCAAGGCCCTTTCATTATTATTATTTTTTTTTTTTACCGCAAATCAAGGCCACCACCAATCCATATACAACAACATTAATTCCTGCAAAAGGAAAAAAAGAACATCATGTTACACACACAACAAACGTTAGCTTCTTTACTCAATTTTGAGACGTGCATTTGTCCGTCTTTACGGCTCCATTATACTATCTACTGTGTATGTCTCTCATAAGTTACCTTGGTCAATGTTTTTT
>NQLW01000006.1:254640-296181 GCA_002312845.1 Kalanchoe fedtschenkoi
ACAATGTAAAATGAGATAAAATCTAAGGAGGTATAATTTTTCTCTCTCTAGATTTTGAAAATATTTTTATATACTAAAACTCGAAACCCTCATATCCTTAAAACTAATAGAGAAAAATCCAAAAGGGTTCTCACTATTTTTCAAATTGGTCAGAACTATCATGATTTCCAAAAAAGGTGCGATAAAAAAATGGACTGATTTTTTAAAATAAAATTTACTGTTACACTCCTAAACTAATATTATCACAAGACATAGATTCGTGTGCGAAAATTACGTCGTTTGATTATCAAAATAAATAATATCATTACGCACACAAATAAAACGACGTCTTTTCATACTCAATTATTCATAATTCTCAAAAAATTTAATAAGATCTATTTTATATAAAAAATCAAAAAAATTGGTCTTAAGCATCATTCGAAATCAGTCTAATTTTTTTTTTCATCGCACCCTTTTTGAAAATCGTGATAGTTTTGACCACAATTGAATAAGTGGTGATAGTTTAGAATCCTTTTGAATTTTTTCCCAAACTAATACAATAAGAAATATAAACGAAACCCTCTAAAAACTATAACAAGCGGCGTAGTTATCCGACATAAAATATTTATTACTATATCATGATTAACGTGCTTACAGAATTAACTTCAAATATTTAATTTTTTAAATTTTTAACCCCAAATGGCTATGCGCCTCCGGCGACTGCCCACATGGACCAATTATATATGGGACCTGACCTCCTTACATACATACCTTATCTAAGTGTATAAAATCAAATATATAAAAATTAAAATGAATTCATGGAAAATTTAATTTATTCAAAATTTACCCAAATAACATGGGACATTGGTCATTTTAAATATCTTCTAAGAGTATGTTTTTAAACTAAAACTGAATTTGTTCTTCTTCAAATTGTTAGTAACATTTTTCTACTTAACTGAGTTGAATAAAAAGAAACAAGAATTAATTCAACAAAGATTATTTTAAAACAAATAAACGGTATCTAATTTATTGAACTGAAAGTTAAATCCGTAATTAACATCAATAATAACCAATAAAAAACACACCTCGCGAATTCAGTCTTATTTTTTTTACATGCAGACATCTTTAATGATATGCCAACTTTGAATAATAATTATTGATCCATGAGTTGTAAAGTTGCATTTCCAAATTGAACCTTGTCAACACGTAACCTGATGAATATGAGTACGTGCGAAAATTCAAATGTACTTCAAAGTGGTACAATAAATTTGAAATAAATGTAGTCAAAATTTCAATAAATTTTTATCCTTTTTGCCACTCAAGACTGCGAACCACCGGCTAATAAGTGCTATGAATTAACCATCTAAACATTCCTCCTAGGCTAAGGGTGATTTAGGGAAGTGGGAAAAAAAACTTTCAAAGGAAAATGTGGAATGGAATTATTTAATGATTCAATTTTTTTTTTGTTCGGTTATAGAAGGAACATATGAACGAATTAATTTTATTTTTTAATATTATGGAGAGTATGATAGGAATTTACACATAAAACTTGATCGCATATATTAAACTTGATAGATATGATGAACTTTTTTTTTTATTATTAAAGGGGATCGATAGTGGTTCCCCACTTCCCCCTTGATGGCCAGGGGCCCCTCCGCCTTGATAGTGTACGCCCATACTCACTGCGGGCCAGCTCACGCGCACCTCCAGCGTATCTAAGCGTAAATGCGGTACCAACAAGGCTTGAACCCATGACCTTGGGATTGTTAGACAACACCTAATATCACTAGGCCAACACCTTGTTGGTATAGATATTATGAACTTGACGCATTGAATATGATTAGATTGCATGAGATTTATTGGCTAAAAATAGCGACGGTTTTAAGCTGGGTGTACAAAAAAAGTACCTAATAATTTTTTTACAAAATTATATATGTATATTGTAGTTGAGTTCATAATCTATTACAACATTTTAAAATGCGATTTTTTGAGTTTTATTTTTTATGTTTAAATAATATTTTTATTGAAATGGTTGAATAATTGACTATTTTAGGACAAAATAAGATAATTTTATTTGAAGTGGGGTATGTGAATTTATAATGTATTTTAGCCTTTTAGGTTGTATTTGGGTGGACAGCTTATGAATCACACTTCCCACATAATTTTATTTTCCTCTTATTTTTTATCTAAACTAAACACTAAATTTCATCAATTTTCTGTAATTTTATGTTCCAACAAAATTTTCCAAAACCTAACACAACCTCATGGTCACAAAAAAAAAAGACAAAAAATAATAATAAATAATTAAAAAACTTGAATTGGGCCAATCCAGTACGGGCTGGTTTCCAAACCTAAAAAAAAAAATCCCCAATACCGCACCGAAAGGCACGTGCCTCGAATTTCAAGATGTGAACGACGACGTTTGACATCGGATTCAAAGCAGCCCAAACCCAAACAGAAAAACCGGTCGGAAAATAAAAAAAATACCGAAAGTACCCTACTCTACATTCCCCCGCCACCCCCGGCGATTATTGCACGCATTTGGCTGCCGAGTCGTCACTCGCCATTCTACCCAGCTGTGATCGATCAGCGGCTCCTGCTCCCCGCCCCCATTTCGGAATCCTCCATGTCAACATTGTCGGTGTCGTCCGGTCCGTAGGGCTGTCCATCCAACCTGCATAGTTCAGCTCCCACGAGTTTTTTAGGTACTCGATTCAATTTCGAAGGAATACAGGTGGGTTAAATTGGCGTGTTGGATTTTGGAGTGTGTCATCTGATGGGCTATTTGAGTTGCTGTTTATGGTCATGGTGAGTGTCCGGTTTGATAAATCCCATGATATCCCTGCCATTTGTGTTGGATATAGGAGGTTCATTTTACGAGTGGCTCCCTGCTAGTTTTGTACTTGGAACATATTTATGGCTATGAATCTCACTGGTAGTTGCCAGTGTGATTGCTGGTTGGACTTATGCAGTTATGCTTCAGGTACATGCATGCATGTTGCTGGTTTCATTTATAAACTTTGACTTGTTTACTGGGAAGTCCAGGGTGAGATGGGTCTGTTTTTGAAGTGGGTTTTCTCAGCAGCTTGAGCAAGCATTTGGTTGACTATTCTTCACCAGAAGCACCAGGGACATAAACCTTTGTGGGTTCTGTGACAATAACTCCAAGGGGGAGAATAAGGTCGTGCTCCAAGTTTCAGCTTTCAAAGTCAATTGTATTCGACGAGTGTAAGGCTGCTGAGGTATAAGTGCAGGGTCTGGATCTCAAACTCAAAGGTTCCATTTCTTGAAAGTCAAGGACCCGACTTCAAGCAGGCTGAAGAAAGTATGAATTGCGGAAGGTATTGATGTCGAACTGGCCGCATTAGACTTCATTGCCGCTAAATCTGGTGGCTCACTTCATTGCTGCAGAAGTCATCAGAGGCCATACATAATCCACTACCACTACGTAGTAGTGCTCAGTCAGCGTCTTCTGATTTTACTTCTGAGAAAGCAATGACCTATTCTGATGAAAGCTGAGAATCAAATTCTGCACTGTAAGAACCATGACCGAGTGGCTAAAGATCCTAGATTCGAGTCTCATTTAAATTTTGATACGTTGGAGATGTACCTGAGCTGGCACGCAATGAATAAGTGATTCACTATCAAGGTAAAATGAGTGTGCGGCCCTTTGACCGCAAAAAAAAAACTTGGTATGCCAAACTGCCACGTATCGGATAATAATGGAACTAAAAATTTTACTGTACAAAAATTAAAATTTATTATTGAAATAATTTTGAAGTACAAAAATAAGAACTATATTTCTAAATTGAATTAATGATACAATAATAAGAAAAGCAATATTTTTAAGCTGAGTTAAGATACAAAAAAAATACAAAAATATGATACATAATAATTTGAAACTGAATAGAGTATAAAAATATAAAACATATTATTTTTACAAGAATTATTTAGATTGGATTTAGGTGGACTGCTGTCTCACTGTCGACCCATTAGGGCATCAAAATCAAAACAAATTAAAATGAAGGTTTTGTTGTGTCACGTCAGATTTGTGTCAACTCAACTTCATCATAAATATTCTTTTTACAAATTTACAACTACATTAAAATAAATTTTTTAAACCTCTGCGCATGATATTGATTCACATGTCATATTATACATTTTTCTACTTTTTCATATTATGTTAATTAAAAATTTTCTGGATTAATTAAATATTTGACTGTTTATAGTTATTAATTTATATTATTTTTTGACATTTATATGATAAAAATTGAATAATAAAAATAGTCAATACATATAAAGATTTTCTTAAAGATTGTTTATGGTATAAAATTTTTTTATTATTAATTTTTTTTAAAATTTAAATAACATACCATGTAGGTATATATTTTATACGTTACAAATATCGTATATGATATAATATTTTTAATTAAAAACGCAGTATATTATCGAATTATGAATAAGAGTGTTGTATGAGAAGACCCTTCCACACTGAAATGAAACAACACAAGCCTCTATACAAAACTTTGACGTGGATGCCCTTAATACCACGTATTGGTGTTAGCTCATTTGTTGGTCCGTGTTTCGTGTCGAAGAATCGTATGTATGCCCATATCTCTCTATCATCACTCTTCACTGATTTCCCATACTCCAAACTTTTCACATAGCCCATACACTCCTCCATCTTCCTTACATCTATTTCCCACGGGTATCCAAACGAATAGAAATATTTTGTCTTCCCAGTATGTATAATTGTGCTTTTATTCATATTCAGGCTCACAGTAACTGCTAATCTCATTAAAATTGTAACCAGCGTAGAAAGAGCCCGCGACGAGACCATCTTACAGTGCCAAATTTGAAACCTGAAAGCTTACGGAATGCCAAATGCGGACGACTAGTAGCATTGTACCAATTTGACGTATGAAAATGAAACCCTTCAGCTTACAGAAAACCAAATCTGGTGCCTTTCTCCACTTGAACATCATACGCAGACACAAGATGAGTAAGCAGGGCCTCTACAGCAAGCCCGAAACTGTGCCCAGGGAGAGAGAGAAGCACGAGACATTTCGGTGTAATCAGCTGCAAACTGCTGCGCAGCTTTTAGATCCGAGTCCTGAAATTCATTCATCAGGGAGGGCATATAGCATTTTCCTGGACATTAGAGTATCAATCTAAAGCCAAAGCCTTTCTCTTTGTACATACAATCAGTTTTCTTTTGGGGTCACACATAACAAGAGGTTTAGCTACTGTCCTACAGATGTACATACATCAGCACTCAAGACCCAAAATTTAATGTAGCATGTATAAGTACAACTATTTTAGGACTCCACATTCGAGGTGGCTTTGGGAGCATTTTATAGATATCTGTGTACGATGAGGTTGCTTAGAGATCCACATTGGCTTTGTTTCCAGCAAGGATGAGAGAGATCTCTAGTCCTCGACTGAAGGCTTGGTTGAAGAGAAGACGAGACTGAAAGGTGGATATGAATGGGAACCACGACAGGAAGGCAATTGGTGCAAAAATTAGCATCCCCATGCCAGCGTCATACATTCTGGCAAACTCCCGTACAGACTCCCACAGGCCTAAATTCCTGACGATTTTCTTCCAAGTGATTGCCAGCTGAGATAGAAATATTAATTACCAAAGAACATATTAGTTGGAGAGGATTACTGATTATAGAAATTGGAATAAGTGGATATGCATCCTCAGATAAGCTACAGATATTAGAAGCTTATTTCATGTATTGGTTTTTGGTTCATTCCACTAACCGATATAATGGCCCACCCAGTGGGAATGTAGGCCAGAAGGCTAGCAAACAAGTCAGCAATGGAGAGATCAGTCAGGGCCACAAAAAGGCAGACTCCGGTGAAAAGTACTATAGAAGACACTCCTTGCACAAAGCGTAGTACTAGCTGGAAGTTCGTGGATGTTTTTGGATTGAATGAGAAGAACTGTGACCACAAAACACAAATTACATACATAATCAATTGCATGTGATATAGGAAAAATGTACACAAAGATTTGGCACCAAGTAAGCAAACCTTAAAAATTGCAGCAATGATAAGAAGTACAACCCACGAAAAGCCATAGATCTGCATAGTAACATGTATGTTTAGCAGTTTATAAAACAGTCAAGCTGATACATTATTTGCACCACCGGAGAACGTAACTCTAACAGAAAAAAATTTCGCGAGCAAGTACTTATAGAGATGGAGAACAATAGCAGAGAAGATAAAACAAAAAGGAGGCAAGAATATGGATTGGGGCGAACCGAAATCGAAGTGTTCTTTCCAGTGAGATGAAGCTTGTATACAACTCCATATTGAAACAAAAAAAACCTCAAGCTTAAAATAGTTTCCAATATGCGTCCTCTTAATGTTTGAATATGAATCTGCAAAGTTAAAGGAAGAAAGCTTAACTAAGAAACATAACCAAGATGGCATACACACAAGGTATGGTCATATCTTAAAGCAGTCACGCTTCAAGTTGTCTTAACAACAGCGCTTATATTATGACGGGAAAGCTTATTTCTGGATGTAATAGAATCAAATAGCCAACCTGTTCTTCTTCCCACCATGACTCCCAGCTATTATCTCCCTTCACACCCACACCACCTTTGTATAAAAGCCAACCTGTCCAGTCATCGAAATCCTCCACAGTCCTATGATTTTCATGAAGATAATTATAAATTACTTTCACGCAGGGTATCTGCTATCAGTAATGAAGATGTCAACCATTTCAAGTTTCAGAAGGAAAATGACAGCTATATATTAGAACTAGATGGCCTACTTTTGCCACTCAAATCCAGAAGGATTGAAGATATACGGAGCGAAAAGCCACGAGATGACAAGAAACCAACTGCTGACAGTGAGCAGGATAAATGAAGTGGTGCCTCCGGTTGTGTAGCCGTAAGAGATGTAAACTATAAGAAGCACTGCCACTTCAAACCTGTAAATTGTTCATTCATGAAATCAAGGAACACAATGGCTACATCAGGAAACCCTATTCAGGTAAATAGCAGTTGACAAAAAATTAGACGTCATCGAAATAAGTACTCACGCTTTTACAAAATGACTTCTTGAATAAAGCCTGTAATTATCCGCAAACTTGATATGACGAACAACAAAGCCTCTACCTGTCGCTTTATACTGTTAATGTCATTACCAGCACAAGGGTCAGTGCTTCATTTCAGAACTGACTGTTGAGATATTCATAGAAAAAGGACCAAGATTACCTTGGCACCTCCATGAAGTATAGTACGGCCAAAATAATGAGTCCTAGTCCCTAAGGAGAATGTGAAGAACACGGAGCATAACTGAAGCTGCATTGTGATGAAGCTAAAAATAGCCTGGACAAGGTGAAGTACAGCAACAATTATTTAACAATTAGTATATTTGATAAGTAATTAATTACAAAACTAAAAGATATCTCAACCCAAATGAAAAGGGATATAAACAGAAATAAGATTTTGCAAGTTAACTTTGTCCATATACCAAGGACTGACCAAATGGCAAAAAACTTAAGAGATGGAACTGTCTAGAAGTAGATAACAGACCTTTAGCACTCCCAATTCAAGAATAAAACCCATTATCATTGGAACGGCGGTAAAAACTCCAATTTGAACCAAGAACTGAGCATTAAGGGCTGCATCTAGAGCCGTGTTACCCAAGAGCTTAGCTTGACGTGATATGCCATAATCAAGCCCAGAGAAAGCCTGAATTCATAGAATAGTGACAAAATATCATTATTAGTGCATGCACAAAAGAGGAAAGAACAACATCCGCCTTTGGAGAAGTCATGACTTTACATGCCAATCAAAGTAGATAGTTTTACAGCTTCGTGTTACTGTCAATCATTTCTTCACACAGATGCATTAAATAAGAAAGCAACAACAAATATTGCACTGCATTAAATGGGTGATTAAATAGTTCGTCTTTTGTGGGCGTTCCTTCTCAAGTCGATAAGCAGTGAGATCATATGACGCTACAGAGAAGCTTCTTTATTTTGATGACTTTTTTCTTTCACAAGAGCATGAATTTCGTTTTAATTAAGAATCAACAGAGATCCCACTGACTTCATAGTAGAAAAGTCCAAGGCTAGCGTGCATATAATATTATTATCTATTATAACACATCATATTATAATTATACACACGAACAATAAGGAATGAACTAATTCTCTTACCAGGTAGGCTCTTCCATACAAAAAGATATATACTGTAAGCACAGTCATCTACAGCAGAAAATCAACAACCAAATCATTAGATAAAAGAGAAAGCAACTTCAGGAACACAAGCCACTAGAATGAGTAAAAGGTCAGACAAGTCAAGGAAAGGTTGATTACCATTGTACAAACATAGTATCCAACAGTAGTGAAGAAGAAAGAGAGCATTCTGAAAAAGTCAAAAAGTTGTCCAATGCGGTAAACATCTCTACTGAGGACCTGCTCTCCATTTCCACCTGCAACTTTGCCCTCAAACAAGGCAATTTGGTTTAATCCAACATCCCTGCCCTTGCCAACCTGCACATGAATTAAGGTAACAACATAAAGAACAAAATATTACTGAGAATCAAAGACCTAAAAGTGATAGCATACCTGGATATACTCATGATGGGTGATGTTACCCTGACGCAATGTTGAATTGAATCCTGCATTGCATTAAATAAGAGTGCTGAAAACTCCTGATAACATTTGACTATTAATGAGATTATAATTGCGAAATAAATGACCACATGAAAAATTAGCAATGGGCAGCCGGAACAGATGTGACCTGTTGTATACAGCAACATTCTTACATCCTAAGACAATAGTTCAGCCAAAATCATTAACAGTTGCATGTTTTCAACAAAGTTCTTCGCCTTTTACCCTTATCACCAAGTAATTATTCCTTTCCTTGGCAGTTTGTTATTAAATTACCAATCAACGACATATGCTGTGACTGTGGTGTTGGCTATATAGATGAAACATCAAGTTACAAACTAAAATTATATACAGAAATAGGACCAGCACTGATTTCTAGAAGCTCTGATCATAAAAAAAATTCACCCAACGAAAGTATTGACCAGATGCCATACTATGCCCCCAAAAAGCATGCATCACCAAGGTATCCCCAAACAAGGTAAATAAAATACATGCTAAATATATAACACCAAGCAAAAAAAAAAAAAAAAACAAAGACAAAAAAAAAAAAAACAATGAAAATACTTTGCATATTTCAAAATATCACACATACCAGCATATATATCTTCACTGATGTTAATGACACGAGAAGCCTTACTAATGCCACCTCGGGATATATGAAATATCCGATCAAAAACATCTGGATGTCCATAATGCATCCGGACTCTGTGAACAAGCACTTGTTAATACAAAAGGCCAACTTACATTTCAAGATATATGAAGCTGACAATAAAAGAGATGAAATCACAGGCAATCAACTCAATTCACAGACATCTGTAACAGAAATTGAACCGAATTGCAATTTAAATTAGAAAAGCCAACATTCATTGTTTCACCACCCGCAGAGGTGCAATGATAACCAATTGCATTGATACAAAACAAGATGTATAATTCAAACTCTACACAACTGGAACCGTAGTCTGGGCCATAAGAAAAAAGAGATTAAAAGAAACATTCGAAACTTAGTGGAGGAACAACATGAGCAAGGCATGATCGGCAATCGACATATTAACTATTTACCAAGTTTGATTAACAGCATTTACCAAAATCAAAACAACTAGAGACAAAATTGTAAAACAAAGACTATGCAACTCACTATCTTCTATGAACAAAAGGAACCGCATTACTTACTTAAGAGGGTAAGCCAGAACACGCTGACCCAGGGTCACAAAGCTTGTTTCCTGATTGGACATAAACCATGCCAACGACGAGACACTGCACCCATTCACCACAAGAAACCTCAATTTTCATTGAAATATATGCAAAACAAAAGTGGCCACGATTGATGTATCCTACAAACCTTCCGGTGAAAACATGTTCTCGTATACCAAGGATGGTTGGAGGGCGAAGACCATGATCTGCTCGGAATTCCTCTAACAGATTTCTCATTTTCATGGCTTCCTCAAGATAGTTATCCTAAAAATGAAACAATTCTTGTCAACCCGAATGTTCCCTGTCTACCCTGATATCCAGTTTTAAATATGACATGCACATTTGACTATGAGTAGAGTACTTGGGAACAGTTATCATTATTTTAATATTAACACAAACAAATAGAAATAAGCAAGCAGGGGAAAATATTTCCCATAAGGACTTCACAAATTACATATACGACGTATATCAAACAGAAAGGATTTTTAATGGGATTGCATAATAATACAAATTACCACAATTTTATGCATAAAAAGACAGATCAGTACAGCGTGGACCGAAGAAAAATACAGTGTGGACCGTGCTTTCCCTATGCAATCTTTTATATTGAACTCACAGAATGGTTTCAGACATTTCTAACACCACGATAACTACGAACTAGTGGACTGCGCAACAAAAGTGAATCTGACATCACACTCATCTCACAAATGACACACATTCGGTCATAAGACACATGCAATTGATGAACCCCAAGGGATGTACCAGTGTGAAACCAACAGTGAAACCATCTACCAAAGTTATGCTGTGGTTCTATCTTATTATCAAGAGGCCAGTATATGGACAGAGAAATGGAAAGACAAAATAACCTGATTCATGTCAATTGTTTGAATTGCTTCCCCACGTGTGAAAACTATTGCATGGTTTTGGTTTTCAGGCTTCCCTTCTCCAAGTTTTGGATCACCTGGGAGTTTGATGGAGTAAACTTCCTACAAATCAACACAATTATCAACTATTCTGTTTCTGAAGCAATACTCCACTCTTGGTGGAAGGTCAACAAAAATTTATTTATAACAAGACTTTTAACCCAAGTACGGACATAATATTTTTGCTTTCTCCCATAATTTAAAAAAGGAAATTTAGGTTTTGAAGATAGCATGTCTGACAAGAATGTAATCTACACATGCTTAATAAAAACTGCACAGTCACAATCTTTGGATAAACAAAAAGAATGTAATTCTGTCGTTCATTTTGATTCAAGTTAATTGATTAGTTACAATGAGTAACAATTGGCTCTTTAAATTAAATTGAATTATTCATAATCATTTTTGGTTTTCTATTGAGGTCATACAAACATTATGTTGTAAGGTTTATTCTTGGAGTAATAAAGTCTAAACACTAAAAATAACACTCGTACCTTATTTAAAAATATCAGATTAATCACATTTATTTTTGGCTTACTATTGCGCTTATAGAAATATAATTTTATAAGAGGAACTTTTGTAGTGAAAAAGTCTACAAGGCAAAAAGAGTCTTCATGCCTTTTTAAAAGAAATAATGATAATAGAGAAAACATTGCTACAGGTGAACTCTGGACTAAACTGATATATCCATTAGAAGTATGCAATTCAGGTATGACAAGGTGCAGTCATAAATATATCCATAATTACAATGAGTGTGTTCATTTATCCATTCTTTTTCTACCATAGACCATTCACATCAGAATGGACATTAATACGTTAGCTGAACAAGGATACTTACCAAATCTTTACCATTCACATCAGCTTTCACAAGCTTGGAAAAATACTCCTTCTGAATCTTCCCATCGGCATCTCCAATTTCATCAACTTGAATGAAAGCAACCCGAAGTGCCTCATTCCTGAGAACAGACATTGCAAAAATATTAAACTATCAGGAACCTCATTCATAGACAGACGTATATCAAGAACCAAACACAACACGGCAGCATAGATGAAACATGACAAATAATTTGTTCCTCAAAGGTATCCCTGTTTTGCAATGGTTAATAATACAGTAGTATTCGATACGTGAACGAAATTTGCAGTGAATAACCAATCTAAATCACATTGCAACTCTTAGCAGAAAAATGCATAGCCTAAGGGAATGTCTGTAGATGATAACCACCATGGCTGTCAAATATAATAGCCATCCCTTGCCTGATGAACACAACCAATGCTTATCTTCTTTTTTTCACTATATTCATGAATTCATCACATAAGAACTATTTCTTTCAGGCTTTCAGCACAGCCTTCTTTCTTTTCATAATTACATAGCATTAACACACCAACTGAATGCATAAGTAAGCATAAGGAGCCATAAAACAATCTGTTAGATAAGTCCAGTAATGTAAGAGAGGTTAAAAGAGAATAAACCTCTGCAACAAGAGTGCAATATCTGCAGCCTCCGGAGCTTTCCTCTGTCTCTGCTGTCCATATATTTGGCAAGATACCACATATGTAAACTTAAGATCAGCTTGCGCTCGAGATTCACGTGACATTTCAAACCCTTGAGTAGTGGGGAAGGCAGTTCGGAAATCATCCTCTACAAACGAGAGCACATTAACCAGAGAAAATCATGGTGATAAGTAAAACAAACAAAAAGACACGCGTACCTCCTAATGATCTTCTTTCTAAATAGCTTTGTAACATCAGTGCTCGTCTATAGTACATCATACCACGCACTGCACACAAATGGGATAGATAGAAACAAGCAATTTTGAGTTTTAATCACTTGAAATAATAACTTAAGGCAGAACAGATAATTTGATTCGAAGACTCATAACGAATTATGATTGACATATTCAGCTATGTTACCTGTTCTAGCTAATGTCTGACCACGGTAAGAAACCCAAAATCTTAATTCCAATGAATCACTTGAGCTTTCTTGAAGTTCAGCATCTCCTGTGGACTCGCCCCTTCCAATCCGCTCCAAGAAATTACCCCATTCATCTAACATAATTGAAAAGAAAACAAACAAGTTCAACAAAAGTACCAGATGCATGCATAAATCGGCAGAAAAGAGGGTTATCTTCGACATTGAGTGGCATATGTGACTTGATGCATAGATCAGCTATATAATCCAGGGTTTATGATGTTTGGGGATAAAAGTGCCTCATATGCATAGGCGGATCCACTGGTGGGGCAAAGGGGGCAGCCGCCCCCCCGAATCCCACCTAAAATTCTTCTGACTAGGGTAAAAAAAAAATTTATATATATAAAAAAAAATTTATATGTATAATTTCAACTAATTTTTTAATTTTGCCCCCCCAAATTCAACCAAATTTTTGATTATGTAATTTTGTCCCCTCAAAAACAAAATTCTGGCTCCGCCACTGCTCATATGAATGTAACCATCACTAAAATGCTCCCAATAGGAAGAACAAAAACTAAATTAATATTAAAAATCCACTCTTGAGTGCAAAACGATTTAACTCTTACGAATTTTGTTGATAAAAATTATCTTCAACTAATGAAGACTTGATTAATAGCTTTACTCAGCTGGTACCAAAAATCAGTATAATTCCTACTCCTTGCAGTTTAATATCACACACCATAAAGGTAAATGTAGTATGCATAAGCAAAAAATTTATAGAACAAAAGAATATTCCAAGGCTTCTTCTTCTGCAAATCACGAATTAAATGGCTTTTGCTATAACAGTTGCATGAATACTTTGCTCCAATGACAATGTTAGTGTTAGCCATAGATACTAATCAATCAGGTTTACTTTTTGATTGATAAACTCCAAACAGTGTGTGAAGTAGTTACATAACGTCATTTCTAAAAAAGCCACTTGGGAATGCCAAATAATTACTGCACCATCAGTTTCACAAAATAATTTGAGGAGGTAAAAAGATCATAAAAGGTATGCTTTAATGTTGGTTACAGTGAAAATCAAAATAAATAAAGTCTTGCACTTCTTTTATTGTAGAGGAATACCTGGAAATATTTTTTGAAGATAAAAAAGTATGGAGATGCCGTCCTCATTTTCCAAACGCAGTTCAGATGAACTGTACAGTACAGTCTCACTGTAGTATGGGGTAAATACACTGGTCCCAACAAGAAAGTCATGTTACTCATTTTATTCCAGTAAGAACAATAGAATCACTAAAAGATAACCAATTAATTACCAGAATGGAATCATTTCACAAACTGGTTTAGCAGAAGGCATATCCATAAACAAGGAATTGGTGAAAAATTCAAGTCTCCTTCTAGCTTCAAGATTCTTCGGAATATTACCCGCAAAGTCTTTTACAGTAAGCAAAAGATGCAACCTCTTCACCTGTTCCTTCTGCAAGAACAGAAACACGGCATCAATAAAAGAAAAATATCCTTCAGAGGCAAAATGTAAACTTCCCGAGCCTACAATTTCAGGATCCTTGGGCCATTCAATTCTTGAAAACAAGCGACCTTCATGTCGTGCCCTAGCCAGTATGTTCCATGTATCAAGCTGATCCCTGAAAAGAATTTGACTGATTACTCGATATGATTATTAAAAATCAAAGTGACTCATTTAGTAAGCTGCTCAACGAAATAACAACGGCGTATGAAGATTAGTAACAGTATTTAGCATCAATTAGATGCAGCGGAGAACATACCTTAGATCATCAGAAAGCAGATCATGTGTAACAACTTCATAAAAATCAAAAATAGATTTCGCAACGCCCTTTGCAAGATCAGGAGTTTCATTCCTAATCTGCAACAAGTATTTCAATAGCCTATTATCATTTCAGCAACCTACCTATTGTGAATGTCTGTTTAGAACCAGACATCCCCAACATTAGTACAGCATAACGAATCCAAACACAGTTAATGTGTAACCAAAAGATAATTACCAGAAGTCCAGTAAGTGCAGTGAATCTTGACAAGACAAGTTGAAGCTTCTTTAACTTCAATGTTACCACAAGAGACCCCTCCTGCAAACTATTATTGATCTCTTTGTATATCCTTTCAACCCTAACAAATGCATGAGTCCACGTACAGTGGTCCAATCAGAAGGGAAGCTTTGATTTTAGATTAAAATATTAACAAAATCAAAGGCATTGGAGAACAAAAATCACTTACCAAAGTCTTCCTTCACCATCAACAAGAGAATACAGAATTTTTTCAACACTGTAGTAGCATTCTTGTACAGCATATGCCATATATTCATCTCTGGATATACGATTCCACAAATCTGTTTGAGTATCTTTGCAATACACGGCGAAATCAACTGCCAGAAGTATCTGAGACCATAGTAATTGAAGAGCTCAGACATTCATAATTATAATCTTTTAGAAAGTATCAAGGCAGCCGTTTAGTCTAACCTTACTGCTCAAAAGGAATAAGGGCCACTGAACTAATCTTAAAGATCCCGTATTGCTAGGCATGAAAAGCAAGTCCATTTCACTATACAATTGATACCAGAAAGTTAGATAATTTTCGACATTTGTAAGAGGATGAAAATAACAAAAGAACAAAGTGGTATAGATACTCACCGATTGCTTATATAATCTTCCTCACGGAGACTTTTGATAATCTCATTCCAGAATGGAGAAAATATTGCAGCACTAGATTTCCGTTCATCATGTGAAGCCTGAAAAAAGAGCACAAAATAAAAATAAGCAGCTAGTAAATAAATACTCTGCTGCATAGTCGGATAAAACATCACATACAGAGGAAAGAAAAGGGGTCCGCTACTGTTAGGGTAGAGAGGCTTCTCCTCTCTCCCATTACGCGCAGCGGAACATCAACCTGACACTCACACGAATAACACACACCAACACACAATAATATGAATAAAGAGTGAAAGAAACACATGATATTTATAACTTGATTTACCTCTCCAACAGAGCCTACATCCACGATCTTCACTATTAATAGATGTGTATTACAAGAATGAACTCAATTCTCAACACACCCATAGGTTTCTTCCAACCCAAAACCAACAAAATCCCTACACCAATCAAGAAGAATTCCTCACGGATTCTCCTGGAGAACTCTCTCACCACTCTTAATTTGTTCCTACCACTAGGACATCTTATTTATAGAGTACTAATACTAACTCAAACAGGATTCTTAATCCTACTAAAACAATAATTTAGTATCCTACCTAAATAGAATTCCTGATTTCAATCAACTTCAAATTAAGTTGATTATCTCTTCCGTATTCATATTTGTAACTTCAGATTTCATTGATATGAATAGAAGATCAAATAACATCTACCATTGTTTTGTACTCGGGATACGTAACATGTAAGAAAATCAGACCCGACGAAAAACTTTAATGATTGAAATAGAAAAACCTCCAATCGTTAAAAGGAAGAATGAGATATAAATAATAAATGCTACAGAGCTTAAGATGCAGGAAAATTGGTTACGAATTTATACTGCGTTATACAATTTCAGCCACAAAAAAGTCAAGCATCGTAGTGCACATTTGGTGGCTAAGGGATATAGCCAAAATGAACAAGTTCCTCTTAACAAGCTCAAATATTGCTTGAATTAAGAAGGTCTGAGGGACACACATGACCGACTGGCAAAGACGTGAAGAAGGATCTATAGAAGTTGACATAACACAAGTCAAAGGTGGAGATCTGTTGAATTATGTCTCGCATCATCTCTTGAAGTTGACATGATGCAAGTCAAGGTGGAGATTTGTTGAATTGTGGCTTGCATCATTATTAAGTAAGCTTCGAATTTCTGAAAACTTTCTTAAATTTGGGTTTTCCTAATAATTCAAAATATTTAATTTGAACATGATAAGAAGTCTTGATCGTCGTAAGGTTTATCGGTACATATATAAACCTAATCCGGGTTTATAGTAGATGTATTGAGAAAGACTAATGAGAGTTCAGAAAGATTAGTGAGCCACAAAGTCACTTAACTTTTCAAGTTCTCTGGAATTCTATACCGAGAAGCGAAAAAGATCCTCACCATTGTCCATGTACATTTATCATTAAAACCACTTAACTCTCGTATTTTCTTTTATTCTTGTTCGTTGTTCTTATGCATAAAACTTCTTGGACTATACATACAACTACATGAAAACATTGATGGAAAAATAATTATCGAATGTAACTAAGAACTAACCTGGGATGCCTGTCTGTTTAGAGGCAGCCTGTAAAACAAATTGGAAAACTGTCATTCAAAGTAAATCATTATGCCATAATGCCGACAGACAAACACGCTTAAGATTAAACAACTTTGTATGGGTCAAAACTTGCTATGCTCAGATAGACGGATCTAAGTATATGGCACATAAATATTGATACTATATAATGGGGGCATGTTAAACTTAAATGAGGCGAAACATGCCTAAGAGACCACAGATATTAAAAGAACAAACATCTAGGTGAAGCTTCTTGACAGAATTAAACGTATGTCTTCACTAATAACTACTAAAGCACAAATAATAAATGGAACTTAATGAAAGCAGATAATTTTGTACCAAATTAGTAATGCTCTATATGTAGAGGATTCCTTTCATCTGGATGTGTACTTCGGTTACTTTATTAAATTTTTTTCCTTATCAAAGGATAAAATAAAAATATTCTTTATATGGTTAAGCAACAGTCAAATCAGCTGCACTGGAATGAAAACGTCGAGCAAACTCTGAACCAAATCAGAAACAAATCATGTTTGAATTGGAACCGTGAAGATCAAAATCGTGATAAAGCATTTTGTTTCGTCCCGATTTTGTGACTTAGAAGAAGTGTGAGCCGTTGGTTTAAAATCAGGGATGCCAGAACTACAGACAGGCCTATATGTTATTAAAAAGTAGAAATACACATTCAACTTCTCACATGTTTTACATACATCAGAGCCAGGAAACAATAACAGATCCTGAACATATCTTCAGGAAGGAGACCAAATCATAAAGAAATAACTCCGAGACAAATCTAATCAAATTAGAAAAAAACCAAATAATGTAAGCTAAGCCATAATAGTTAGTAAATAATAACGCAAGGGGCAAATTTATAAGTATAGTTCAGTGGGTGTGAGAGTAGTGGTGGTGGGGGGAAGGATTTTTATTTCTCTAAGGGGTAAATCTTGAAGATGATATATATAGGGAAAGGATCAAACGAAAATCTTGCTTAAATGGAAAACAAGAAAGCCTTCTATAGTACATCAATTATTTTTGAAAAACTCATTTTTATGGCATTATTTGAAGTCAATAGGCTGTTGAAAAGTTGAATTGTTTCAATATATAAGTTGTATCATATGTTTTGATAAAATTTAATTCTGAAAAAATGAACAATGTACTTTTACCTTCGAGGTTGATCACTTGGGTTGATTTACTGTTTTGATATAAATTATCGAAACTACAATAATAAATGGTTTGATGTAGTGTATTTATGAGAGCATTTATGAAGGTTCACGTAAATTCTTAAATTAATGTTTTTTTTTTAAAATGATGTACTTAATTCTATTCAGTGATGTACTTTAGGGGGTTTTCTGGTTTTCAAAGACACCAAGCACATTTTTTTTGCTCTAAGAAGATACAATAATTGAAGAGCCAATAATGCAGCATCAGTAACTATATGGCAAGGTTCATAGTAAACTTTAGCCACCAACCAAGCGGTTATTATTGCTTTCAAATTTTTATGATTGTTGCTCGCTTTCTTATGGTTGCATTTTTCTCTATTATAATGTTTTTACTAAAAGGTGAAATGTCGAAGACAAGCTTAAATTGTTATCACCCAAAAAACTACTTGCCAGTAAATTTGAGTCACTATTTCTAAGGCTTATCTCAACTGTGGAATGGAAAATGTCCACATACCATCACCAGCACAAAGAAAATGATGCAAGAAAAAGATGTCATTACCTTTTAGTAAGCGGAGAAACAAGGTTCTTGACAAAGGCTTCAGGGAAATTTTCGAAGCGTTTATGGACCATTTCAAGTGACCGTATCTATTGGAAGAAAAAAACAAAGGAAAGTATGATCAAAAAAAAAATTCTGTTTAAAAAGAAAGATGGTACAAAATAAATTAAGTAACAAACTTTTCCTGATGATTTACCAATTGTGAACGTCATCTTTTTAGCGGACTATAATTTTTATGCATCTAAACAGGGGCAAAATAACATACCTCGCCCAACCGAGCGCGAGCACCCATCACACCCCCGACTATTGCAGATAAGAGAGTGTACCATATATGAATATCCATGATGTAAATCTGGAATGATAAGAGGTGGAAAAGGTTAATAAGTTTTCCGACATTGTTAGAACTGGGTTGTGCTTCCATTAATCATTGAGCTGTATACACATTTCCTTCACTGAGTTTTCAGTTATCTATTATTGCTTGGAGTCTGAGCCAAACTATGAAAGCACAACAATTAGCAGTCCAAGGAAGGAAGTACATGATCAGACAGCAATCCTTCAAAAAGAGATTCATACAATTGAGCAATTAAGCTAAGAGTAAAAGAAATATACCACAATCATTAGTTCTGAACTTATTTCCTCTTCTATAAATATTCATTTTACATCAACTGTACCAAAAACTATTATGTCCATAAAAACATGCATCTAAAATCATTGTGTAGAAAGTTACTCTTAGGTCTAAGAACAGGAATTATCAAACATTCGTGTGTAGATAAGAAACTGAGGGATTCGTAAATAATATACGGTATGATACTCACAGCGACAACAGGAGCCCATAAGCTTATTAATGTCAAAACATTATGGTTATCTGCCATAAGATGAACAAGAATAAGTATAATGATGTGTAAGCCAACTCTTGAAGAATCAGAAATGACAGTCAATGGCAAAGAGATTAGTGCCTCATAAATCCTATTAGCATTGATAGGTGGCAGTAAACATTTTTTCACATTTATGAATGAAGAAATGTATATCTTTCCAAAAACCAAGGTTTGCGTTTTGGAGTTGCTTACCTAAAATTAAATTTTTGCTTTGGTGTCTCTAAATTGCCATCATCAATGATGAATTTTTAAGTATGATTTTTACTGATACCAAATTTAGAATATAAAAAGCAGTTACATACTTTTGGAGACAAAGTCATGCCACGAGTACTCCAAAAAATGAAGATTCACTATGATGTTGGTAGGGGTTACAAGTGGCCTTATCTGCAAAATCAAAGAAATCTCAGAAAATAAAAATAAATAAACAATCATCTGAAGAACAAACTATGTCTGAATTACCTGAAGGAAGTACGCAAATGTGAATTTGGATGCAAAGATCAGCAGCCAAAATAACACATACCTGAACACATAAAAAGAGTGGCCATCAAACAAATTTCACAGAACAAACAACACAATTTTTCTACTGCCAGTATGTCAGAAAAACTCCTGCTTTGACATATTTTCCTAGCAACAATGTACAGGATTACGTCAATGTAGCACTGAGATGTTCTTTTGCTTCTTTTATTCAGCAGGTCAATTTAAAGTACTCCTATTAACAGATGCCAAATTAAGATAACACTGGCAGTTTCAGAATTATGGGATACTTCCAAACTTCAATTTTCTTGTACAAAATCTTTTTGTGTTTATGAAGTCCTCCTTCAGCTCCAAAACATGAAAATGGGTAATCTGATAAAACAGGAGACTGCCAAGCCCTCCACTCAAAGCTGGACATGCCATTAAAATGATAACATCTCGCCCAAACAACATTCAGAGTGAAGTAAGTTGAGAAACAAAAACAGTGATCTATAATATCAACTAAAGTGTTGAAGCATTGAGGCCAAGTCCTATTAAATTGGTACCGCTATACACAAGACCCACAACCATACTCTTAAATAATTTCAGCCAGAATATTTATCTAAACCCGGACTTTTGTAGGCCATGCCGAAGGTTACTCATTCAGCTATATGCCAAAAAATATTTCTTAAGCACTAAGCAACAACGCATTTGTTTGACATTCCCATCTTCCACAACCGCAATGATCTGCGCCTCATTTTTCTTACTTACAGAAAACAATACATGAAAGAACCAGTAATTTGAGCTTTCTAGATATCCTTATATATCATCTAAGCAATTTGAACTTTTAAAACTAATGTCTCAATTTATTTGAACAAACCTGCAATAATCACTGGTCCTTTCATACAAACCCCGGCCAACAAAGTATCTCTCCTGAATAAGTTAGTATTACAATTAGTTGAATCATAGAGCAATCAAACATTAGATAAATATTAATAACAAGCATCAGAACATACCTGGTAAATCCACTTGAAAAATTGAAAGCAAGGCTGATCAGACAACTCAGAGAGCTTATGACAAGCAGGAATCTTTAAGAATAGTGCGAGAATCAGGCGCAACCCTGCATAAGTTCCCAGGACAAATATATATATCCGAAAGTAAAACGAATTTGAATTTGAGTTATTCCGTTCTTGTAGAACTTTCCTGAAAATTTATATACATGCAAAAATGAATTTGAATGGTCAGTGCAAAAATAAATGTACATGCTTGCTATAACAGTTGAACGTCCACTGATAAAATCAACTCGAATTAGAGACTTACAGATACCAATATATCACAAAAGCAGAGCTCACACCCCACCAAAGAAACCTAATAACCAGCCTTGATACAGCCATTCGTCTTGCAGTAGTATAAGCACCAAACATAAGTAAAACATCTAAACAGCCTGTAACATGAGAAAAGCTAGACCACATAAACCAGAGAAAAGTCACTAAACTTAGCGAAGCAGGCGTTGTAGAAGTCAAACATACTTTCTATGAAGTTCATTACAGCAAAAGTTGGTGCGATACTCAGCAGCGTCTTAAACACGTTAAGGTTTAGATCACCGTTATTGAAAGCTACAATGGCCAACCCCTGCATGAGACAAAATAAAACAGAATCTGTAACAATACTAATAAACAAAACTAAGGAGCCAAGTTATAGGTGCAAACTCACCTGAAACATTACAGCCAAAAAGATCCACAACCGATGGAAACTTCTATACAAGTGAAGAAATGTCCGGTGCTCAACAAAAGAAGTTTTACCGGTCTGCACATTTTAAATAGACGGGGAGAATGAAATAAGCTGTGAATAACTGATGCCTTTGAGTTGTGACATACACTCAATTCATAAAACATACTATCTTAGAAAGACAAAATAAGCAACCAGTTGGGAAAAAGAACAGGCAAAAGTATGGGAAGCATCGAACACTGTTACGGTACTTCCATTTGTACTGAGAACTGGACACGATCACTTATCTCATAAGCAGACTAATCTTCTCTTTTTCAAAAATCCATTGTATGTAAGTGAAAGTGCCAAACTTTAAAACTAACCCTTTTTCCTTTCTTAGGCTCCAAAAGAAATCGTGAGTTCTCCTTCATGGGCCATCCCAACTCAAAGCAAGTGGGCGACCTAAATTGATATTATACAGCAATAAGTTCATAGTCTGCATTTCTTTAAAATTATACAGATCATTCAGAGTAGGTCTAAAGAATCACCAAAAGTATTCATTGAAATCATCATAATTTCGCCATTTCGAATGAGCAGCTTTTCCGTTGTCATTATTAGCAGCTTCCTGTATAATGTTGAATAATTAGTGAAACTAGCACAGCTTCAATTCAACATTCACATAAACAGATTTACCACAGATTATGCACACTACCATACTTTGCACTTGATGCTGTATCAAGTGTCACTATTCTACATCAACCACTACCAATTTATGAATTTTAAGCAAAGCTTCAGCTTCAGAGCATATAAACAAAACTATTACAAAATTAATGCACAAGTTCCATTCATGTTGTAGAGTGCAAAACTACTCATGTATCAATCACTGTCAATTTCGTAACTTGTTCTACTATTTCTTCCCCCTCTAATATTCTCCGTCCATAGACTTTTACCTGGCTAGTGATGACAGATTCAAGATAACAATAATATGTACGGCACAAATCATGGTAAAACAGGAAAGGCAACCTAGGAACACATCATGTGCTTCGATAGTTTAACCACAAGAAAAAAACAAAAGCACTTCTCAACCAAGCAAAGAGGACATTACAGTATAGATAAACTGACCTTTGCCATAGTCCTGTATATCGGGAGGATGACTTTATCAAGGAATGAGGCTGAACCATCTTGTCTTAAATAGCTTTGAATAGGATTAGCTTCGCCATGATCTAGTGTAGCATCTAACTCCTTTGCCATCTAGATAAAAATACATAGCAGCGTCACCACTCAAATACTTGAATAAAGGTTGAGTAAGAACAAAAAAAAATACAGATAAAAGTAATCAAAACTGAATTTCATAAGAACCTGCAGAATGATGTGCATTCCTTACCACTTATTCAACCATATTTCCATTCACTACTTCAAACAAGCAACAACAGAAGTTGCAAATCACAAAGGTGGAGACGCCAATAAGAGAACAGTTAAAGGAGACTTACATGATGAAAAATATAGCATAGGCACTCAGGAATGAAACGGACATTTGCAGCCTCCCCCCATATACAAAAATATAACGAGATCAAGAAGAGTTTTCGGTCCCTATTTATAGCTTCAAAACTGTAAGGGAAATGTCGAGAACGGAGAATTAGCGATTATTTAGAAACAATTAATTCAAGAATATTGTCAGGTGAAACAGTAACCTATTCCACGCAAGCCGTATCCGCAGATATTTGCACCACTTAGTGTAGTTGTCAAGAACCTTAAAGAACACCTCATTTATAGCCTTCTCGTCGATCTTCTGTACAACAAAATCATAAGAAAAGAGAGAAACCAGTAACTACCGATCCAATTGTCAATATGTCAGAATAAATGAGTAATCCAGTATATTTTAAAATCAACGAAATGTAGTACTTCATATTACTACATGCAACATTGAATAATGGGTTTGAAGCCAATGCAAATGCATGAGTACATAAAAAACAACGCATGCCACCAAATTTATAATGATGGTTATAGTAAGTATATAATTAACTCACGGGAGTTGCCCCGGTCGGGATCTCGAGTCTAGACTGTGCATTCGCTACTATGAGCACGACATGCTCACGTTGGTTGCGGACGTTATCTCTCTGCATGTTTATAACGTGTAAGAGAATTAAAGGAACATTTTTCGTAAGTCATAGGCAACCAAAAAGATAAAGTACTGGTATCTGGTAATAGTTGAACTCTAGGCAACATATGAGCTACTTTGAGTGTTTTGTTTACTACGTAATGGCATCCAAGTTCGCTACTTTTTCTCAATGAAAATTAATTCTGTAACAAATAAAACACATTTGAATGAAGCAACTATGCATTAAAAGAGATCGGGGGTGGTCTTCGGCCAGATGCATTCCAAGAAAAAACAGAATATTTCTTCAAAACTCCCAACATGCTTTATTTATAAAACATAGAATTCATCTCACTTAGAAATACATGTCATCAACTTAAAAACTGGAAAAGCAAAACACACCTGAAAACCAAACACACATTCCAAGAGATCAAACATATCTGGATCTCTTTGTCCTGGGATATCATAATCATCGGGGAGTTTAGGGAAATGGTCAGCATATTTGATGGCATTTATAGCACCTCTAACCTGAAATCACAAGACACGAGGTTAGGCATCTTCATTATGCAGAAGCAAGCGGGGATAATGACCACTACAACTGAAGTTATTTTAAGATTTCGATATAAACAAGTTGCAGACCATTGCCATTCACTCATAAAAGGTCAAGCTCAAATGTTTCCCCATTCTCCATACTACCAAATCAATCATTGATAACATGAATGGAACATTCTGCTTATGACGAGATGCATGTGAATTCTTTACGTAGAGAAACAAGACAACCCAGCGCATGTTAAAAAATTTGTCAACCATGTCCTGTTCATCAACCAACATTTTTGCAGTAGACCTACTATCTAAATCAGCTACCGTTTTGTTAATTCACATACTGAAAGAAATGATTGACCCATGTACCTGGAAACGTCAAGATTCATAATGATGTTTCAACGCAAGAATACAATGCATCTAGCTTCATCAAAAATAACTTGAAGATAACCATGAAGGTAACATCTGCCAGGTTAGAGAAACCCAAGACCAGGCAGCCAACTAGACAAGTAATATCGAGTTATATTCTGATAGACTCAATATTATTTCAGAAGAGTCATAAAAATTCTTCCTTCAAAATTTATTTTCAGGAATGGTGCCTCGTAATATCTGACAATGGTGCTGCAAAATATAATTTTACAACAGTTCTGAAATAAGAACAGTTCCTCCCCACTGACAACTAATGAATTGTGAGTGCATATATACTGTTTTTGAATATATTTTTTCAAGGTCAAAAAAAAAGTTGCAGTAAATTAAATATATTAAAGGTGTCAATAACAGGGTTACCAAGGTACTCATTGGTCAAGAATCCTATAATAAAAGCTCAGGCGATTCAGACTCACTACACAAGCAATTAAGAACCCAACTAAAGACCTGATGCCTTAAGAGAACAAATGACTAAAAAACCTATCTAATAAACACCACCATCTCTTTATATGTCAAAAGTAGCATCTGTGAAAGATGTAGCTCTTTAAGGCATTACATTTCATCCTCCCTTGAGAATTATCCACTATCCCAGCTTGAAAGAAACTTACACGCATAATCAAAATGAAACATTAATGAACTACTTTTGTAGCAAGATCTCACTAGTAAGAAACCTATCAGACAACAAGTAAGCCCAAAACACATAAAACAATGTGCCACATCATGGTTGACCCCAAAGTGATGTCAAGAGAATATGAGACACCACATATACGAAAAAAGCATACATATCATCATTGATACCATCTACCTACCTCTGGGAAAACTCCAATGGCATTAGTTATTGATGGAGCATCAAGAGGAACAATGTTGTATGGTATGAGCTCCCCGTCTGCCCTTTTGATTCTTCTTAACTGCATTATGACAACATCAACAACCAACATGAAACAAATATGTTAGTTTTTTTTTCCTTTTTATCCCCCCACATGCCATTTAGCTTTATCATTTAGTAAACTTCCACTTTTGAAGGCCACAAGCTACAAGATAAGACATTTTTTTGCCAAACCTGATGCAGTAACAAGGACCACACGATAAACAAATGTAAAGATATCCATGTGTTTCTGAGTGTGACACAGGAACTCAAGCCAACTGTCATAAGTTCTAACCTTCAACTTTTTAGAGCATATATAAAGATGATGAGCAATCATCTCAGTTTCATTGTAAGATGGTCAGTGAGAAGATAAAAAAAGTACGGAAAACAAAATAAAAGTGCACCTCCTCCTTGATGAGCCTTCCAACATCTGGGGCTGCGTTTTCGCTCAGTGCTTCCATAACCTCAATCAAAGCCCGTAAAATAGCAAAAGTTTTCTTCATATCAGAGAGCTCAAACCTGAAACACGTTTGCAGTGCAGAAGAATCCTTCAAAACCTGTGCAACCCTCAAATAATACTCCGAGACTAGATTCTTGTTTTCTTGAATATTCCACTCATCTTTAATGAATAATCAATACAAGGGCATCAAAAAATAGAAACACCAATCACCCCCAAAAAAAAAGGGCATACCCTCCCAAATTGGTACTAAAAGTCCCTGTTTCTTGCAACCTTAGCTCTTCCTTTTGGATATCATCAACTTTATGTCGTTTTTTATACTGCTGGTAAAATTGCCATAGGCGTTCCACATCGCGGTTCCGGTCTATAGGTCCACCATCCTTTTGAGCGAGTTTTTGCTGCAACACAATAGAAATTCACAATTTTGTGGCAAGGTACACATAGTTTGTCAACTAACAAACACGGGCTAATCCAAACTTCCTCATACCTTAATTACAGACATCAAACCAGTTTTAAACTGGAGAACTCCTCTGCCATCACTGGTGGGGTCCAGATTCTGAGCCATCGTATAGGCCTGCTCACAAACTGAATGCAAAATCACATAGTTTAACACTGTTAACACTAAGGTGAATGCAAAATAAAGCTGATGTAGCAAGAATGTCCGTCAGTTATTCTAAACTACAAACCAGCTTACACATGTTTTACCACTGAAAGACAGATTTTCTCAACCTCTTACAGGCATCAAGAACCCTAGATTCAAGAAAATGGACAAAAAAAAAAAACCAAACTTAAAGAAAGGTACTCACGAATTCTTGCGACATTTGGATCCTCATCTTGAATCTGATCAGCCGCCTGGAGAATCAAGTCAATATTGGTACTCTTAGTGAGGGAAGCGGGGACAGAGCCAGCAATCCCGCTGGGAGTTCTCTCGTGACCTTGACCGGCATTCCTCAGCTGCTCCCTCTGCAGCGTGGCTCGCACAATCCGGTCCCAGTTGTCGTAAACCCTAACCCTAGCCATGCCTCCGGCTAGAGAAAATCTTCAACAAACTCGCAGACGAATTCACTCGACCATTGAGCAGAAAACCACGGTTTCGAAATTAGAAATTGGCGACGAAAGCTTGGAATACGGTATGGACACTGGGTTTCCGTGAGACGAGATCGGTCAACGAAAAGTCGGAACGCGGTGAATTTGAGACGACGAAACACGCTGAAGCAAAAGATGAAGCTTCTCCCCTTTCCTTTTACTCTTTTTTCTCCCTTTGATTATCGACATACGTATATATATTTAAAATAAAGTTGGGAATCCAGAATCGCAGATCCAACCGTTTTAAATAATCCATTCTTGAACGAATTTTGATAAAAAAATTAATTAAATAAAAAAACTGATGACAGCTTTTCTTGTTTGAATTTTGTGAGCGTTAGGAGGAATAATTTGTTTGGTATATGGAAAATGATAAGTTGGGAAAATGATAGGAAAAATAATTTTTTTCATAGGTCATTTTCTTGTGTTTGGTAGGATGAAAAATTAAAAAATATATATATTGAAAATTTGGAACTCTCTATTTTTGACAAAACTTTCTATCATTTTTCTTCAAAATTTTCTTACGCAAACTTTCTTTCATCCAAAAACAAAATTCTTTTCATTATTGAAAATTTGAGGAAAGTTAGAATGTAAAACTAAATGAAAAATGAGATAAAAAATTTAATAAAATAAAAAATGTTTGACATAGATTTTAGAGAAAATCATAAATGGGACCCCAAACTATCATCATTTATCTAAATATAAAAAAAAATCACTAGTTTAAAATGTCACATTGAGATTGATACATTAAATATAATTGATCTAATCAAATTTGTTCAGTATTAGAATCAAATTAATGTGAAATTTATGAATTTCTTTGTGTAAACAAAGATATTATTTAATTTGATGACAAAATAATATAGTTTTAGCACAAGAATATAAGTCATTTGGTATTATTAGTTAAAGAATGTAATTATAAATTTAAATTTAAAATATAAATTCAGAAAAAAATTAATTTTATAGATATTTAGATATTTCTGATCGTAATTGAATAAATAATGATAATTCAGATCCGTTCGAGGATATTTCCTAGATTTTATGACAATTCACTGTCATTGGAAGTTAAGAAACGAAGTCGTTTAGAATTCTTATCAACCCTTATCTTCTCCGGAACTGATTTCCAGTTTCCACCCGTTTCCCGATCTCGTCTACTTCCGTTCAGGATATCCACTGGTAAATTGCGAAGACTTCCTGTTGTCGATCCCTCCACGTCTTCTTCTATGCAACTCTATTGATCGATCGCTGCAGCGTTATTGTAGATTTTAAATTCAGTCTAGTCGAAGACGTGATGGTCAGATGACGATATCGAGATCGGGGTTGAAGGGAAGCTTACATCAAAGGCTATCCTCTCGACGCCTTAACATCACCCTCCTCGCCAAGAAATTCGTACTCTCAGATTCCGATGAATCTGCCCAGAATTGGAATTTAATTCATCAAGCTATGATTTTTCCCACTCAAAAATGGGATTTTCGGAGCTAATTAAGATTCTTTCCAGTGTGGTTTCTGTCGGTGTCGAAATTGATTGAGTTTTGGATAGAAGATGTGTTGGATGCGGGCAAGAAGAATCCCACCACTTCTTCTTCTATGGAAATCCCCTCGTCGACGCTGCTGCGTTGTTCCAGCTTCGAACTTGTCGAAGTCGATAGACGAGGCGGTCGGATGAGATCGGGGTGAGAAAGGAATCGGCGGTGGCACCGGATCTCTGTAAGACGCTGTTTGTAAGACAGTACCATGATTTAATTTATTCTTAATAAATAAATCATTCTATAAAATAAATATTTACTAATATAAAATAACACATAATTACTTTTAAATAATTCTCGCTTGGTGTGTGCATGATCCTTGTGGAGCGCCGTGCAAATACTATATCATGTAACTTTTAGAATAATATTTTTGAGTTTTAAATTATATTTAGCTAATTGAATCAGTATGTAGCATTATTATTATGAAGTGAACATATACTTGATTTAAAAAAGAAGATGTAGTTTCTTAATGAATATATGATAAATAATTCAAAATAAGCATATGAATCAGTCTGCAGTAACTTATTGTTTTGAATGTTAACAATATGAGACAACATCATTTTGGGTCCAAAATCTTTACAAAATTTCAAATACTATATTTTACGTACGTGCAATGTAAGTATAAATCTTCAACATATCAGAATTTTTTTAATTAGTGAGCATAATTTTAATGAAAATCCTCCGTCAGATGATGTAGTTTTTCTATTATGTTTGATGCTTTCTTTAATATCAATCAAAACTCCGTCATTTAGGCTTCATTCTAGAGTTTGAAGAGAGTAGAAGAAAAATGATTTGAAATGAGAAAGTAAGAAAAAAAAGTTAAGAATTTGGAGGGAAAAGTCAAAAAAAATATATAAATAGTATTAAGTTTAAATGTGTGAAAATATGAAATGAGAGTAAATATGACTTTTGGTAATGGAGGTTTCAAACTCCAAATCACTTTTTAAAATTAATTCGGGAACAACACCTTAGTCCAATGAGAACATTTAATTCTTTCTATATGTATACTATGCAAATCTAAATCGAGATAAAAAGAGAACAAATGATTGATTCTCACATAACAATTACAATAAAATTTCAGATTGAATTTTATGTAGTTTAATTAGACTATGATTTTATTATGACTTATAAAAATAGTAGCCCGTCAGCGTTTTATTTCATATTTAAGAAACAACCATTTGTGTTGGATGTCAAAAATTAATTTCAATTCCCATATACGAGTGCCGACTAAATTCTAAATTTTCCCTTTGGTGTGGTGGACAAGACTTTATAAATTAGTGAAAATTCAGACCCAATATTTTATTTTAGTTTTTTAAAAAAGTTATCTCTTTTCTAATCAACATGGATAAAGCCGTTTGTAAAAGTTTTTTCCTTCTCTGTTTTTATAGTGCAATCTGATACATGTGTTTGAATAGGACTGGAATTTGGTTCGATATACAATCAGATATAATTATGCATTAACAAAATTAAATTCACATATATTTAAGAAATATATAAAATCAATAGAAGAAATTACCTAATGCAAGGAATAACATGCTCAACAGGAAAATGGATTTGAAAGTTTTCTCCATTTTTTTTTTCAAATGTATAAAACTTATTCAACTTGATTAGATATATATTATAGTAGTGAGAAGATCTTTAAGCATATCAAGTTATATATCAATACTTTTATCGATTTGTAAATAAAAGTATTTGGATCAAATTTGGTTTAAATCAAAAGAGAAAAGGCAATTTGACGATTTCTTCTTCTTCTTCTTAATATTGTATGTTAGATTTTTAAAATTTATCTCATTTAAATCATAACAGCAAAAGAATCCAATAAAACTTTTAATTTCTTCTCTATCTTTCATATTATAATTTGAAAGCCATCTCAGTTGTGAACACCAGCGGATCCAAAAGGGCCGAGGGGTCACTTGACCCCGTTAGATTTTGTAATTTAGTACAAAAATTTTCTATATTTATAATATAATTTTAATATAAATAAAAATATGATTTTTTAAATTATAATTCTCACAAGTATTGCCCTTAGTTCAATGTATTTTAGATACAATTTGAGGACTACGATGCAACATACTTCTAACACAAATTTATTAATCTAAATATATTTGTACTATTTATTATTTAAATTATTCTTATTACCCCTCTTAATTATATTTCTGAATCCGCTTTTGGTTGTGAAATATAGCCGTACACTTTTAATGAGATGTCAACAATATCTCATTTTTACATCTATGATAACGAATGAAACCATGAGCGGATCTACATGAGGGGAATGATATGACCCTGCTCAATTTTTAGTTTAGCACAAAAAAATATTTATTTCTGTTATGTAATATTTATCAAAATCATGATCTGATCTCATAAATGATAATTTTCATAGTTTCAATTTGAAATCTAATATAATTTAAATATAATTTGAGAGCTAAGTACCATTATTTAAA
The DNA here is from genome assembly GCA_002312845.1 of Kalanchoe fedtschenkoi. Classification (NCBI taxonomy): domain Eukaryota; kingdom Viridiplantae; phylum Streptophyta; class Magnoliopsida; order Saxifragales; family Crassulaceae; genus Kalanchoe; species Kalanchoe fedtschenkoi. The sequence continues at coordinate 285,735 of NQLW01000006.1, forward strand.
CTCATATCTATTAATTATATATTTATCTACATTTATTAAACTTCAAATTTTTTTAACCTCGCTAAACTGCTGTTATCGACTCGCTACTGATGAAACTATATTTATATTCTATTCATATAATTTATCTTTTACTTTTTATATTTTTTGATGGGATGGGGTGTATTGGATTTAGATTGATTTGAGCTATAATTTTAACTAGATATCAATGCACGTGTGTACGCACAAATTTATTTTTATATAAATTTTATTGATATTGATGCCATATGATATGACATTTACTTTGTATATCAGTGTAAAATTTAAACGAAATCAAATGTAATTTTACAATGTTTAATTTTTTTTAGTTTTATATTGAAAAATTATGCATCATGATCGCATAATATAATTTTTGATTCCCCTCTATTTTGACTTATGCAAGGTAAAAACTTGTCTCAGTTACTCAGTAAACATATATAAAATCACTAGAAAGAGATGGACCCTAATCTAATTTTTAATTATATTTACATTTTAAAAACCTTTTATCTACTACATTTTTTGTAGTATTAAAAGATTTTTTATGACGATCACATAACATAATTTTTAATCTTACTCTACTTCTAAATCTGAATACTGCAACATATAATTGGTTATGGCTGAAAGCTGGTCTCGATAAATATAATCCTATAGTAAAAAGAGATTGACTCTAACACATATTAATTATCAATACTAATGAGAATTATAGGAGGCTCTCATCTTTGGAGTTTTGGTGGAACTCTAACATTAGATAGTGCCATAACCATCCATGAAATGAGTTTTTTTTATAGTGAACATTCAATTAAAACAACAAGTGTTTTAACACTTTCTCCACATTTTTCAACTCTATCGAATGTAATGCGTTGAATATTTTCTCTCACTCTAATTTTTTTTCCAGCGCATTTTCCCTAAACTAGCCATAGGATTAAACGATAAAAATGAAATATTGTTCATCGATCCTTTAAGGAAAAGATTATAATCACATTCCACAAATGAGACTGACTTTTAAAAATCGAACATACCAGATTGAGATAAATAAATAAAAACTTAATCAAACTGCCTTTTCTAATTTGATTTTAACCAAATGTGCCCAAAATACTTTCATATTCACATCACAATGAAGAGGGCCACATTTGTTGTCTCGCAATTGAGCACTATATATATATAACTTGAGACTTGAAGATCTCCCACCAGTAAAACATCTATCTAATTAAGTTAAATAAATTTTGAAAAAAAAAGGACAAATCTTTCAAATCAATTTTCTTGGTGAGCGTGTTAGTCCTTGCATTAGGTAATTTCTTCCACTCATTTCATCTTTTATATTTTATTTACATTTTACAAATGTATTAATAAGGTGTTGCGTTGATGATCTGAAATTTTGTCTAATAATTCTTATATTGTCCGATCACAAAATGAAATATTTTATAGTCATGTGAATTCAATTTTGGAAATGCATAGTTATATCTGATTGTGTTTATAGTTATATTTTCTATCAGTGTTCAACCAATCTGCTACTACAAGTGAGTTTGGGACAAATGCGGCCAATGACGGAACTAATGGACGTCCCTGCAAGACTCTGGCCGATTGCAATGGTGTGTTGTGTACATCAATAGGTCATTTTTGTAAACTGGCGTGTGTGAATGGAGGATGTGAGTGTCAGTAATCTGCTGTATGAAACTGATATTCCCTTCATTCTACTAATCATTAAAATTCCATCAAATTTTTCACTTATAACAAGTCATATATGATACCGATTTGTATACCTGTCATCCTTATTTGGGTTTCTCATGAGCGAGGAAATGACAAATAGATAGATTAATTGACACAAGTAATAGTTTTTTCTATCACAATGTGACACAAATTGAAATATTTTTTTACCACAACGAAAATCTATGATATTTGAATGACACTCATACATGCAAGCACTAAAGAAATACGAGTTTTCGGGTAAAAAAATGTCATGAGCGGAAACTGACTGAAAAACTTCAAATAATTTTCTGCCACGTTTTTTACTAATTTCATGCCAAAAAATAATATTTTTTAATTCAGATAATCTTTAACGGTAGAACATTAACGGACAGACAAAACCTCCGGATCAACAAATCTCCGCCAGCATGTCATTTGGTGACCATCAAGTCAAGCCTGTGTGAAAGGTTAACTGGGGATAGAGCGATTGTCAAAACTCAAAACCCACGCAAAGCACCTGCAATGACTTGCCAAGTCACAACACGTCCGCAATTACCTCGCAAATGTGTATCGGTTGTCTGTTGACCAAGTCAATTTGATGTTCCATGCATGGTTCATGCCATGCACGTCACCTGAAAATGAGAAAACGCAGACTCTACATCCAGAAATTCTTGGATCATTCACACTATCAATAAGAATATATCACGTGTCACGTTAAAACAAGTAAGAGTGACACGTAGTAAACACTTATATTATTAGTTTTAATTTATTTTTTTGACTTTTCAATGCTGGTCAAACTGTCACGTGACAACTCTCAAATAATTTGGTTCATAGCCCACGCCATGAAACATATCAATCCAAGAATGACTCATTCATAACCATGTTGAACCAAATTCAAATGTTTCCCACATGAATAGAAATACTATTGGCTATCCTGACATGGAGAATACACATTGTCTTCTGAAACAATTTCAAGCTATTGGTATCTCGTGAGACTTAGGACTCATGCTATTAATATCCTCCTGATCAAGTCTTCTAAAACTCAGCAGACGATAGTAGTCAAGATGTATGAACTTAAATTTTTACTGTCACAAAATCAGTTTCAAATTCGTTATGGATAAGCTCACGTGCATTTCTAATACCAATAATGTACCAAATTTATAGTAGCGGGAATTCATTTTATGAAAAATTACCAATAATACAAATCTTTTTGTATACAGTAGATGTGGTTCAACAGATCAGAAAACAAGTTTCCGTCAAATTATTAAGTCAATATTCTTGTCATTTGACTCTTCGCCTTTTCCGCGAAGGTCAGTAAATAATATAAATTTTATTCTACTCTAATTTAGCAATTGTTTAGTATTTAGGAGTAACAAATAAAAATTTAAAATATTAACCAGAGACTTAAGAGAGTCAATTGGACATTTGATAAAACTGTATCTTAGAGTTTGTTCATAGCTACTTTAGACACCACAGTCATTACCAGTTACTTGTATGAACAGAAAGAAAATAAAATAAAAAAGTGAATCAAAATGAAACAATTAGTACGTAAATAATGAGCTAGAGGGATTCATTCACAATACACATGTAGTAAATATTTACCATTTAAGTTTAGTATAATGTTTTGAGTTTAGTATAATGTTTAGGTCTTGACGAATATACTCTGTCTGGGTATATAAGTTACATACTCTATCGGCTATAATGATGCCATTTTAGATAATTTTTAGAAGTTGTAAGGTTTTTAAGTTTTACAACTATTCATGTTTTAGGATTTTAAAAAATTTTGGATGTCAAATTTTATAATTATAATGTTTCAAAACTCATAAAAAATTGACGTTTTTCATAACCTTAAAATTCTATATTCTAAATCTTAACAAATACTAAAAAACCAAAATCTAGAAACATCAAAAACTCTAGAAATCCTAAAATACTAACAATTCTGAAATCCTAAAACTCCTAAACACAATTTAAAATTGCGTTATTTTGACAGCTCGGCTACATAACTTATATACCCTGACAAGATATATCTATTTTTCCATATTCATTTAATTATAGCTTTAGTTCATAAATCTCCCACATGATTCCACACGAGGAAATCACTCCAATCATATCTTTAATTTTATTCGTTTTTCTCTTTAACTTCTGTCTCTTATTACTACCTCCCGTAATGGGGAAATTATTCAATCACATCGATCGATTCCGACCGCCTGCTAATCCCTTGTCATATTTCAACTGACGATGATAAAACAGTTGTTGAGATGTTAATCCCTTCTCATATCTTTAACCGCCTGTTTTTTTTTAACTATTTTCATGTTACACGTGGACAAGCCAATAATGTTGTGTAAAAAATCCAGAGCCTAGTCTCCGGAAAGTCTCTCTATTATAAAGCAGGGATCTGTCCTGGAAACAACATCTGTCCTCCATCAAAAATGTCTCAAACTGTGGCAAGCCTGTTGTATCAAGATGGAACCAGCTTATTATACATCTCGTCTCTCTTTCTTTTCATCCTCGCGTTGAAATGGTTGCTGTTCAAAAGAAAAGCGAACCAGCAATACATGCTCCCACCATCCCCGTTTACGCTCCCGATCATTGGAAACCTGCACCAACTGGGCTTGTTACCGCACCGCTCGCTCGCCTTGTTGGCTCAGCGTTACGGCTCCGTTATGCTGCTTCACCTCGGGAACAAGCGGACTTTGGTGGTCTCAAGCGCTAGTGCAGCTGAAGAAATCATGAAGACGCACGACGCATGTTTCGCAAGTAGGCCTGACTTGAGGGTCATGACAAAGTTATCTTACGATGCAGAAGACGCAGCCATTGCACCCTATGGAGAGCGCTGGAGGTACATGAGGAGTCTACTCGTTCAGCATATTCTAAGCCCTAAGAGGGTGCAATCGTACCGCGCCATCAGAGAAGAAGCGACCTTGCTGATGATGCGAAAGATTGAGGGTTCGATGGGCGATCCAGTTGATCTGAGTGAGCTGCTATCCTTGCTTCCTATAGGCATACTTTGCAAAGTTGCCCTTGGGAAAAATTACTGCGAAGGAAGCGGTGGGAAGTTCAGAGAGCTCCTTTCTGAGTTGAGTGCTCTATCGGGTGCTTTTGATATTGGGGATTCCATTCCATGGCTTGGTTGGTTAAACAACTTTAACGGCATAAACTCCAGAGTGGAAAAAGTGTTTCGAAGCATGGATAAAATTTTCTCAGAAATCATTGAGGACCACATCGCCGCTAGGAGTTTAGCGCGATCGGACGAGCAAATGGACGCCGTGGACATTCTACTTGAGATAGAGAGAAAGAGCAGCACAGACGGCCCAGTCTTGACTAGAAAACAAATCAAAGGCCTCATGTTGGTGAGTGAGACTGAAAACAAGAGTCAACACGAACTTTTTCTTCGTGCCCCTTCTTAGCTAGCTAGCTACCTTTTTTCCTCACACAGCTATGAGCTAACTAATCTTTCTGTTGTCGTGTGTGATATATACTTTTGTTGTCAAAACAACACATTAGGATATGTTTTTGGGCGGGACGGAAAGCACTTGGACAACCATGGAATGGGCAATGACAGAGCTTGTAAGGCATCCGGAGATAATGAAGAAGGCGCAAAGGGAGATAAGAAGCATAGTAGGAAACAAAGATGAAGTGGTGGTGACAGCGGAGGATATTGCTCAAATGGACTATTTGAAGGCGGTGATCAAAGAGACATATCGATTTCACCCACCAGGCCCTTTTCTCCTTCCTAGAGAATCACTCCAACACGTAAAAGTGAAGGGCTACGACATACCATCCAAAACTAGGGTATGGGTCAACGCATGGGCGATAGGAAGAGATCCGTGCTCGTGGGACTCCCCAGAGCTGTTTGACCCGGAGAGGTTCTTGAGAGCTGATAGTGTTGCCTCCACCAGAGATTTCAAAGGAATGTCCTTCGAACTGATCCCATTTGGAGCGGGCAGGAGAGGCTGCCCTGCAATTTCGTATGCCAGCCAAATTGTTGAACTTGGTCTCGCAAGTCTGCTGCATAAGTTCGATTGGTCATTACCCGGCGGCATCATGGTTGAAAACTTGGATGCTACCGAGTGTTTTGGGACCATTCTCAGCAGGAAATACCCTCTCAAACTTGTTGCTATTCCTGCTACAGCAAAGTAGCTCTGTTGAGGTAATTAACCTTTAGTATTTTGTGGCTGTGTTATTATTATTATATTTTTTTTTTCTGTAACTTCCATTTGTGTGTGAGGAAAAACGCAGAGACTTATCATGGATCTTGTCTGTTGACCAAGTCAATTTAATGTTCCATGCATGGTTCATGCCATGCACTTCCCCTGAAAATGAGAAAACGCAGACTCTGGACTTACGTCAACTCCCCATCATCTTCAGATCTAGAAATTCTTGGATCATTCACACTATCAATTAAGATATGTGTCACGTTAAAAAAAAAAAAGAGTGACACGTAATAAAAATTAATTAGTTTTAATTTATGTTTTTGATTTTTCAACGTTAATCAAACTGTCACGTGACAACTCTTAAATGATTTGGTACATAGTCCACGCGATGAAAAATGTCAATCCACAAATGACTCATTCATAACCATATGTTGAACCAAATTCAAGTGTTTCCCACGTGAACATAAATACTATTGGCTCTCCTGACATGGAGAATACACATTGTCTTCTAAAACAATTTCAAGTTATTGGTATCTCGTGAGACTCAAGGACTCATGCTATTTATATCCTCCTGATCAAGTCTTCCAAAACTCATCATAGTGAAGATGTATGAATTTAAATTTTTACTGTCATAAAAGGCTTGAACCTAAGATCTGATCGTTAGTTCGTTATGGATCAACTCACGTGCATTTCTAAAACATTTTTGCTTGTAACACATGAATTGAAATTGAGATCAGAATTTGAAAGACAACATCCCAACCAGGCCGCCAAACTAACACCATGTTTACATTTGCATCTGCACATTTACCAGTAAAGATGGTACTACAAATGTCACACAATGTGAATACAGATTATTAGCATCTAATTTCTTGTCGAGAACAGGCATCCTATCAGTACCACAATCACCTCCGAAGCAGGCTCAACCTTGTCAATCCTCGAAGTCTTATAAAAGGCCCTCTAATCTAAACATTTCCTCATCAACTCCGGAAAAAAAAAATGGAGCTCCTATCATCCAACCTCGCCTTAACTCTTGCTTTCATTCTCCTAGCCGTGGCCAGCTCGGTCCACGCCCAGGACTCGCCTCGAGACTTTCTAAACGGCCACAACGCAGCTCGGGCCGAGGTGGGCGTGCAGCCCCTGACATGGGATGACCAGGTGGCCAACTACGCGCAAAGCTACGCGGATCAACGAGCAGCTGACTGTAACCTGGCGCATTCCAACGGACCCTACGGCGAGAACATTGCGATGGCGACAGGTGATCTGTCAGCAGTGGATGCAGTGAAGATGTGGGTGGATGAGAAGTCTCACTATGATCCGTCCTCGAACTCCTGCGTCGGAGGCGAGTGCCTGCATTACACCCAAGTGGTTTGGAGTGGCTCGACGAGCTTGGGGTGCGCCAAAGTGAGGTGCAACGGTGGTGGAACATTCGTCACGTGCAACTATGATCCACGAGGGAACTATGTCGGCCAGAGACCGTTCTAGACATGTATATCTGCTACCTCTGCTAGCAAATCTCTGCTGGCTTCTATGCTTTAAATAAGTGTCCTACACTAGATGGATATGTTATGTTATTTATAAGCATAAAAATATATGTTTGAAAGTGAGAAAATGGAGTCCTACATGCCATGTTACAACCCGTCGAAGTAGTCTATGGACATGTTACAGTCATCATATGATATATATAAATAACAATTAAGTAATATTATTAAAATAAAAATCACATTATTTTATCGAAAACCACCTTCTATCTTATTTTATCCAACCATATATCATAAGATATTATTTCAAAATACAATGATGACTTCATTTTAGAAGGTGTTTTTTGATGGTTTGTGACGTTTCCGACACGGATATTTGATTTAGCTTGGATTTTTAGTAGCGTATGAGGAACTTGCTCATATTTTAAATCAACAAAGTTATTTTTGAGTGGACCATGTTCTGGACTATGGATGCTACTAAATTAGTTTGTGGTTATATTTTCGATCAGTGTTCAACCAATCTGCTGCTACAAGTGAGTTTGGGATAAATGCGGCCAATGACGGAACTAATGGACGTCCCTGCAAGACTCTGGCCGATTGCAATGGTGTGTTATGTTCATCAGTACGTCATTTTTGTAATCTGGCGTGTGTGAATGGAGGATATGAGTGTCAGTGTTCTACTATATGAAACTGATGTTCCCTTCTTCTATTGATCAATAAATTCCATCAAAAATTTCACTTATAACAAATCATATATGATACTGATGTTTATACATGTCATCCTTATTTGGGTTCCCCGTGAGCGAGGAAATGACGAATAGATAGATTAATTGGCACAAATAATAGGTTTCGTTTTATCACAATCTGACACAAATTGAAACATTATTGAATTTTTAAACTTGCTCTAACTTAAAAACCGAAAATCTATGATATTTGAACCAGTGGCGGATGCATGTAGGCTTGAGTGGGGTCAGATGACCCCGCTCAAAAAAATATTTTCATCTATATTTATATGTTATTTTAGGTTATGAAGTTTAAAAATGGTTAGAATAACCCTTTTAAAATGCAAAATGACCCCTCTAAAAATAAAAAATACAATTAATATACTCATTCTATATGATTATTTTATATTTGACACCGCCCAATATTTTTTCTGGATTCGCTCCTGATTTGAACGACACTCACACATGCAAGCACTAAAAAAAATAATGTCATGAGCAGAAACTGATTGAAAAACTTCGAATAATATTCTGCCACGTTTTTGACTAATTTCATAGAAAAACATATTTTTTAATTCAGATAATTTTTAACGGTCGAAAACTGACGGACGGACAAAACCTCCGGATCAACAAATCTCAGCCAGCCCGTATGAAAGTTGACTGGGATAGTACAATATTGTCATACTCAAAAACCACGCAATGCACCATTGCGTCACAACACATACGCCTCACCACACGTCATATGGGTCGTCAAGAGTCAAGCTCGTTTCAACCGCAAATTTTTAGGTGCATTAAGGCCGTCCATTTAGATGGGTGTTCTCGTTCGTCTGATGAAAATATGTGCTCATCTGATGAACATATCATATGATAAACAAATTTGTCTGATCTATTGATCACGTGATCTGTTCATCAGGTGGGCACAAATGTTCATCAGATGAACACATATGTTCATCAAATAAGAGATAACACTCATCTAGATGAATGCTCTTAGTGCACCCATGAGTCATTTCATTTCAACCCCTCACACGCGCAAACTTTTTCATCAATGATTCGTAGCCTTTAGGACGTTTTGGACACAGTAAAACCTCACTTCACAAGAAGAAAAACGCAGATAATTATCATGGATCTTGTCTGTTGTAGACCAAGTCAACTTAAGGGCATCCCATTGAAGGTTTGTGGCAAGGTTTGTGTCAGACCACAAACCGCTTCGTTTCGATGGAGAGGTTGGTTTGTGGCCTTCTGACACGAAGCGGTTCGTGAAAAAGAAATCGATTTTTAATCACGTTTGGAAGCACGAAACGTGATTAAAGATCACGTGATTAAAAATCGATTTTTAATTTTAAAATCGATTTTTAATCACGTTTGGAAGTATTAAACGTGATTAAAGATCATGTGATCTTTAATCACGTTTCGTCGATTACCAAACGTGATTAAAAATTGATTTTTAAATAAAAAATTGATTTTATTGAGTGTTATTTTATTTATTTTAAGCTTGAAATGTACTAAATTGAATGTTACGTTTAAACGTTATTATTTGTATGGTTTGATGAAATATTTATTATTTAAATTTTTTAACATATAAATGTCAGAAAAAGTAATATGAATTAATAATTATAAATAATTAAATATTTAATGAATTTAGAAAAGATTTAATTAATATAATATGAAAAGATAGAAAAAAAGTATAATATGACATGTGGGTCCATGAACAGAGATTTGAGTGGTTTGTTTCAATGGGAGTTTAGGTTTGTGAAAAGAAAATTTATGACAATGCTGAGTTGGCATGACACAAATCTGACGTGACATGACACAAACCAACTTTTTGGTTTGTTTCAATGGGGATGCCCTAATGTTCCATGCATGGTTCCTGCGATGCACTTCACCTGGAAGAGTGAGAAAACGCAGAGGAATCAGAAATTCTTGGGTGCACGTCCACCATGGATACCATAAATAGGAATATGTCACGTGTCACTTTGAAAAAAAGTTAAAGTGGCGTATGACAAACATTCATTAATTTTAAATTTTTTTTGTTTTTTCAACGTGTCACGTGACTTGTCAAACTAACACATAACAGCTCTCAAGTTGTCGGTCCACATGGACCATGTCCATCTAAAAATTAATCCTTGAGAACCATGTTGAACCAAATTCAAGTGTTTCCCACATGATCAGAAATACTATTGGCTCTCCTGACATGGACAATACAGTGTCTTCCGAAACAGTTTCAAGCTATTGATATTTTGTGAGATTTCAGACTCATGCTATTAATATCCTGATCAAGTCTTCTAAACTCAGCAGATGAAGTATTTGTCTACGTAAAGTGAAGATATGTGAATTTAAATTTTTACTATCACATAAGGCTTGAACCTTAGATCTGATTACCATCCGCCTCGAATTCGTT
>NQLW01000006.1:301195-342721 GCA_002312845.1 Kalanchoe fedtschenkoi
CTCTTTAATTGAGTGGAATATGGTAGTCAGCTTCCTGGTCCATGACAATTTGATTTCTAACAGGTGGAGGATTTAACAGCTAGACAAGTATATGAGAAGCTTCTGGAAGCTGTGCAACCTTAATGCTGGTTTTCAGCTTCTCTAGGGAAGATGCCATTGTGATGAGTTGAGACAAGATGTTAACCAGAAAGCAAGCAATAGGATTCTATGTCACTCCCCATTGTCATAAACTCATGACTTATTTCTTTGTTTTTCAAAAATAAAAAGAAAAAAATGAAATGTAGTTGAAATGAATTCCTGTCGGTCAATTTAATTGGTGTGGAAGAGTTTTGGCTCCGAACGGACCTCGGGTATGACACATAAAAACTTGATTACTAAAGATTTCAGCTTTCGGCATAGCTAAGCAAAAGGGTCTCTGCAAGTTATCCGAGAGAACATAGCACCGGTTTGAACATCATTGATCTGCCAGACAAGACACGAGGCTCCTCGAGTTCAATCAAAAACACAGACGGCCAGGTCACAAATGTAATATGTACGATTTTTTGAATAAGTGAGACTTACAAATGATAAGCAGATTCATATACTGAGCCCAAAGTTGATTTAGAGTTTGTGTGGGGAGAAAGTTCAAGTATGCTTTCTCCAGGCTGCCGAAATACAATTGTAGTTCCCTAATGATAAAAAAATCAGGAAAAATCACCGCCGTTGCCCCAGTCAAACTTGAAAGACTGGGCGACTTCCCTTTGCAGATTCTACACCTCAAAACTTGAAAGACTTTAGCATCCCACCTCTAATTATCAGCCTCCCGCAGTCTCCGAACTAGTTCATCCTGCATGTGCCTTCATATTATTAGAGGAGGGAAATGAGAGGGCAAGTAAAAGATCACTTGAGATAGCAGATAAATAGGCTCCTAGATGCATCAGGTTTTAAGAAAGCCACAAAAATGATATTATAACTCATTTAGTTTTGTAACAAACATACCTTCTTCCCTTTTACTGAAAGGCCCCTCACTCTCAATAGAGAGCGTAGTCTTTCCACGGTCAAATTATGGTACTCTTTAATAGGGGGCCCAGAGTTTAGAGCCTCTGCATACTCAAGAGAAGAAGTCTTAAACATGTGTAGAAAAACAAGTTTCCATGTACCGGATAAATGACACAGTCAATGCATCAAAGACAATTACTGAACCCAAGTTGTGTGTCCTTGCTCATGAAAGGTAGATTAAGACTTAGACATGGCAAGAAAAATAGCATGCCGTTGACACTAATAAGGATCAGAAACATTTTCCCTCTATCCAGAACCAGCGTAATCAAGTCATTATTTTTCAATTTGTAAGTACCATGTCTAGAAGAAGACTGGGAACTGGCGACAGCTCTCTTAGACCTCCTATCCAACTCGTTTTCGGAAACCCTGTAGCAGGTAGAAGAACTTATGAGGAACACAAAATTCATATACAGAAATATATGCCACCGTCTATTAGCTGCCACCGAATAAAATATATCCATAAATGATATGACAAGAAGTTAGTCATCTAAGTTCCAAATGCAATAAAAAGCAGATTGAAAAAAATAAAGAAACTCCACCTCTTACTAGAATTTTCCCTACAGGGCCTCTTTGAGTCGCTTTTATTCTTCTTTGATGTCAAATATCTAATCAAGATATTTGTTTCGTTTGTCCTGATCAGTTGCGCCTCTGGAGAAAAGAGCATTGATGGTAAGATATTGCACTATGGGACATCAAAGTTGAGATGCAATCAATTTTGTGAACCTGGTGGTGTAGTATCATGGTCACAAACATAAACCCGGAGACGTCCCTGCAATCAAAATTTTGGAAAAAAAACATTAGGACAAATACTCAATGAAATGGAAAAGGGGAACAAAAAAATTCTGTAGCAGTTGATTTAAAACAAAATGGCGGGAATGCTTGTTGTGACCAGGCTATATCCTACAAGCTAAAAATGTAGAGTATAAAACAAACAACAAAAAAGATAATGAGGAATAAAAGGAATATCAAATCTGTAGAAGCAACACAAAAACTTTCAATGCATAGGGATCATAAGCATTCTTAATAAACAATGACAGTGACAATGACAACGCATATAGCAATAAAGAACTCGTTTTGAGTGAGTTGATCCTCATGGGTAGTTTGTAAGAAGCAAACGAGGAGCCAGATTCTTATCAGTTGTCACTATTAAATACTCCGACCACCATTTTTCTTTTCAAAATAAAGCGAAATGGACGGTCTTAAAACACATTCATAAATTGAAGTTGTCACTAATACTACTCCGACCACCATTTTTCTTTTTAAGAGAAAGCGAAATGGACGTCTTAAAACACATTCACAAATTGAAGTAACGCTTTTATAGCAGATTTGCCATCCAGATAACCAAATAGAGCAGGCCTTAACAATACAGTCAAACAAAAACAAAAAGGGAAAAAATCGAAAAGGGGTCCTGAACTACCACCACTTACCCAATTGCCGTCAGAACTATTCAAAAAGGGTGCGATGAAAAAAAAAATCACACTGATTTTCTAAAATAAAATTTAGCATTACATTCTTACACTAATTTTATAATACGACTTAGATTTGTGTGAGAAAATTACATAGATAAGTGGTGATAGTTCAGAGCCATTTTTTGTTTTATCTCAAACAAAAAACCTGCCACAGTCAAATTGGAATTGAAAGACCTCATCAAAAGGCTACTAGATGTACTTCTACCAAGAATCAAAATGATGGATTCATTGACTTGAGATCAGACTACAATCGGAAATCGCCATCGCCTCCTACAATTCAAACACATCACTATACGCGAAAGGGCCAGCTCAAACTGAATTTTCAGTTTCCGCGTCCCACAAATCACAATTTCGCGGATGATTCGTAAAGAAAATCGGCTGACAGAGAGCGGACTGTAGAAGAAAGACCCAGTCCAAAACGAGTAAAGGCACGTACCGGCTTGGATGAAATGACGTTGGAAGAGAAGAGGCCGCGAGAAGGGAGATTAGCTAGGAACTTGGAGGCGTCGGAAGCCAGCGAGCCCGAATCGGAAGGCTTCGAAGTCGACGATGGAGCGTCCATCGACCACGCGGGAAACCCTAACGGAGCAGGAGCGTCAGAGAGAGAAAAACGAGTCAAACGGGTGACGACGACTGCGATTTGACTGACGCGCCAACTTCTTCTTCTTTTGTTAACGGCTACTCTTCTTTCGGTGTGGTTTGTTTGGTCTAATCCAAGATTTCAATACATAATTGAGAAAATAGATTAAAGTTTCATTTTATTAATATTTTGGAGCTGTGTTAAGGTGTGATTTACTCTCTCTATCATCATTTACATGTCACTTAATTAAATTTTTTGTTCACTTTTATTTATCACTTAATAATTTTCAATGCGTATTTAATATCAACAACTACCTTAAAAGTTAAAACATCAAACATTAATCACTTTTTTAACATAATCAATAAAAAAATCATTCATCACCAGTAATAATATACCAATTTTCCTTTTTGCATGAATTTTTAAAAAAAATACACCAACCACCCACTCATTAAATTTATTCAACCGCTAGCATTTACTTCACTTTAATCTACTCAAATTAATCTTAAACGACATGTATTAGAGGACGGAGGATGTATATTATAGTATTTTTATTAATTGAGCTCTATTAAGCGTGTATTAAATGTTTTTATCATGTTCAGTGAAGTGATGTTTTATTCGTAATTGAAAATTTTAATGGTAATTTGAAATACCGATTCATTTGTTATCAATTTACAATGTGAATAGTTTAAATATTATTATAAATATATTTTACACTTCCTATTTCAGTCAGATTGTACTTCCATTCTTGTATTTTTTTTATTTTCTATTATATCAAATGCTACACATGAATAAATAAAATATATGTAAAAATAATAGTACATTTTAATCATATTTACATTTATTTCAAAAAAATAATATATCTATATATTAAAAAATAAATTACAAATAATAAAAAAAAATCTAACAATCAGATATACTAATTATTGGTTAAAAATGAGAACATTCAGATTTTCGCATAAGATTTAGCATCGCCTGCTTAATTGTATTCAACACCCGAATTTGACGCATTACATGATTCACAATTCAGAAATGAAGACTGCGAGTGTATTGCTATAGATAAAAATTTTCCAAACTTGTTAGACATGGCTAGTCTGCATTGGAAAAGACAAATCTGACGGCAAGTAACAGAACCACGAAACAGTAAAAAACTTTTAGATGACAAGGCCCTGGTACCATGACATATTTGATAGGGAATCTCGGAGACTAAGATGTACAAAACTGACTTGAAGCTCCCAAGGTGGATATTCGATTATTTGAAAATTCTATGGCTGGCACCAGAAGGAAGGTTGATATTGACAAACTATAGGGTGGAGGAAGTCCTGGCCTTGCGCAGTGGGTCATCCTGTGCAGGAGATGGAGATGGAGATGCAGATGAACAAGGAGAGGATGCAGCATGGTAAGATGAAATTCCAAGTTGAGCTAATGCTGGAATGGCACCACCTGATGAGCGTCACCAGGCAGATATCAGTGAAACTGAAATTGTGATGTGATCTCTTATTTTAACTATCAGATAAATATTTTCTTACCTGTGAATCCAGCACAAGCTGAAGAGAACACAATAACTGGGGGTGCCTGCACAAGCAAGAATTACAACAAAGACGTGAGAAAGTTTTAACTCGAGAACTGTGGACTTCACTCAATGATATAAAACAATACTTCACTTGCTTGAGTAAAAGTCGCATATAAATTACGACGAAATTATAAATTCAGTTAAAGCCCCAAAAGCTACCAGCACATAGGAAGTAATCGACAGTTCAGAAACTATCCCTAGAGAAATGGCATAATGACTTAAATAACAAATTCCAATCATCACAAGATTTTAACTTCGTGTGAACTATGCATAAACTAATACCAGAAAGAAAAGCAAAAAACATTACTTCAGCTGCAATGCGCACTGCAATCTGCGAGCTTGTCGACAGAGTTGAAAGGAATTAAGGCTCGAGTCAAAGGTAGTAACAAACCAAGCAGGGATCTTAAATGAAGATAGCATGGGATGTCTACACTGAACTACTTAAATTTCAAATTTGTAATTTCTGAATATAGCATTTAATTTAAGATGTATCACCTTCTAAATACTGGAAAAGAGTTGTTAGCTTAGATGTTAGATACTCTAGCACTCTCTCATGAACTCTTTAGCAAATCAATAGCTTACTAAATAAAGATGCATAGCTGAAACATGTATATAGTTGCAATGGGTTTGATCTAAATATTGTTAATAATGTAAAGAAAAAAAAATGTAAAATGCAGTCGCCACTTACACCAACGAGGAAATGCAACCACATAGGTCCCTTTATCCGTTTCTGAACAATGGGCATCACTGAATCACCATATACAGAAGACAAGGTCAATATCTAGTATTTTCTTCACTTATATTTTATGAGGAATTACAATTCAAAGTCAAAGAGATGACATGAGAAAAGCAAAATATAATCATTAGAAGAGTTGGAGGTCAAGAAAGATGAAAAAGAAGTATGAATTAAGATGCTTCTATGTATTACAAAGTAATTTAGCAATCCACTCACTACATTGTCTACTCTAATATCTCAGAAACTTGACATTTCCAACTTGATATATGGAGAAGGCTCTGTGCAAGTTACTAACTTCGTAAAGCTCCTATGACTGAGACATAAGGGTGCAACGGCAAGGAACCATACCACAGTTGAACCCATAGAAGGCACTTGAGATACCACCAACAGCAGAACCAATCTGATGCCAAACAAAGCATATTGTAATTCATTAACGCTTATACAAACATGATATATGTTTACAAAAACAGGGAGTTTCACGATTCAATCAATATCGACATGAATTTGAAGCTTTAATCACTACGATCATCACTGTTGCAAAAGCTAAGTAACTCCAACACTTCCATCTAAAATTTTCAGACGAGTAAATACATCACTACACATGGGGGAGAAAAGAACTACAACCAGTAGTGACTAAAGGTACCAAACGATCTCTTTTTTGTAGTTCAAAATATCAGCAAAAGCAAAGCTCTACAACATACCATACAAAAGCTATCTCTCAGCAACGGTGGGATATTCCAACTTGTAGTTTCCTGAGAGTTCATAACAAGTAGTTCCATTATGAGAAAGTAAGAAATCATATTAACAATAACTAATATAGAACATTTGACAAATACTCACAGCCTCCTTCAATAGAGGACCGGCACAAAGATCGCACGTAGTGCGAACTTCACTTTTCAATTCGGCCATAACAAACCACCAATCGACTGCCCCAATCCAAGCACTGATTCACGGCTAAAGTATAAGGAAAACAACACGCTCCAAATCAGGTTGCAACTCTTGCGTTTCAAATTTACCTTATCTCAAAAATTGCGCAATAAATCATTCTAAGATACTCTCCTCTTTTACGTGTCACTTAACCGAATTTATTTATACACTTTTACTTATCACTTAATTTTTTTAATCGTATTTAAAATACTTCATTATCATTATCAATAAATAATAATTCACCAATTCTATATGATACACAATATTTAAAATACATATTAAATACTAAACTATAAATTTTCCATCCATCCACTGGTATTAAATATAATCTTAATGTACTCAATTTAACATTAAACAACTATCAGGGCGTGTAAGTATACAGACAACCCAAAATTGCCCAAACCACAGTGATGTCAACTCAATTGATTGTTTTAAAACTACCTTAAGGTTAAAATTCACATACAAAAAAATTCAGACAAGGTTTAATCTCTGCCTAAATACAAAAGCATACAAGTGTGAATTACAAGTGTTCTGAAAATTACGAAATTAACTGGACAAGGTTAGAACGAAAATTGATAGAATTCGAGGTTGAGAAAGTTAAAAAGGAGAAGAGAAAAAACCAGAATCGGATCGAAGAGCAGCCGGGCGATGCGGCAGCCGGAGGAGCCCTGTGGCGACGGAGATGACCAGAGAGTCCGCGGAGGATGTTCGAACAACAAGGACAGCGAGTCTTAACTGGGCCTGATTGGGCTCAGATCGGGCCACCAACTGGCCCTTCTTGCGCTCCAAGTTAATATCTAGGCCCAGTTCAAAATATCTTCGAAAAAACAATTTTTCAGAAAGTGAAAAAAGAACGCATCTTCATAGATTTTGTCTTTTTCTTCATCTGATTGATCTGTAGTCATCTACTCGGTGCTGACCACGTGTCACGCACCCAGTGGCTCCCACTCACGTTCGCCAGTCAGCTCTGTCGATGCGCAAAACGCGCCGTGGCGCACACTAGCTCAGCCCATCAGGTTATAGGTGGTCCTCAATAAACTTCGGATAAGATGGCGGCCCGTATTTAATTATTTAAAATCGAACTAATCCACCATTCAACGTTCGGGCCCCATCAAGCATCTCCACCGTACACGTGTCACACCCAGCTCGCTATTCTCATCCAACGGCCACCATCGATCAGGCACACGGTATTGATGCAACGTGTTGTACGAAACCCGTCGTCGAGATGTGATTTATTTACAGTGAGGTTTGATTTGCGATTTCAACGACGAAGGCGACCGAGAAGAGAGGAAGGAAGGTGGAGTGAAAGAGAGAGAGAGAGAGTGAGCGAGTGATCGGAGATGCAGGAAGTTCGAAGGCAGGAAAGTCCGAGGCAGGAGAGTCCGAGGAGTCCGGAGGCGCAGGTCGGGTTGCAGGTGGAGGATCTGTGGGACGTGCAGGAGCCGCAGCTCAGCCCGACCGAGAAGCTTAACGCGTGCTTTGAGAGCATTCCCGTGTCGGCGTTTCCGCAGGCCGATCCTTCCAAAGGTAGATTTCTGAAACCTAAATTACAATGATTGTCTGATTATCGATGACGCTGTGATCGTTGGATGATTTTGCGTAGTTTAAGTATTGATGTGACTGAATTTGAAGTGCTGAGGACCTGAAGAGGAATGTGATCGAGCAGATTGTTATTGTGTTGTATGTGGAGGTGGAGAGTGTAAGAAGATTTGAATTCGGGCGATTTTGTTTGGTAATTCTGAGAGTGGGCTCGCTGTTTGGCAGTTGTTGAGATCACATCGGATACAAGCTTGGCTGAAGCTGTGCAGATTTTGGCCAAACATAGGATCCTCGGAGCCCCTGTGCTGGATGTGGATGCGCCTGAGGATGCCACTTGGATCGATAGATACATTGGCATTGTAGAATTTGCAGGGATTGTGGTTTGGATTCTGCATCAGGTTTGTGTCACGTCTTCACTGTTTCGTCTCTTTGGTCAGATGCTAAGTAAAAGTTAGCAATCTCGATGATGTTCTAAGTTGATTTTTTATCTTTGGTTTGATAGTCAGAGGGCGGTAGCACGCCTGGGACTCCAAGGTCTCCGACTATGGATCTGATGAAAGCGGGGCCAAGGGCAAGCTTTGGAGCTGCTCTTGCTGCAGCAAGTAGTAAACTACTTGGAGACGTGGGAACTGAGCCAGCTTCACCAACGGCTGGGAACTTTTTTGAAGTTTTGACGGAATCTCAATTCTACAAGAACACTACGGTAGGTGATATATTTGCTTCTAATTTATTGAAGTCTTATCAGGCTTTGTTGAAGTTGAAGCTTATGCTTGCAAATGCAGGTCAAGGACATCTCAGGGTCATTCCGATGGGCTCCATTTCTCGCCCTGGAGACATCCAACTCCTTCCTGACTATGCTGCTCCTCTTATCCAACTACAAAATGAAGAGTATTCCAGTTATTGATGTTGTCCAAGGAAAGATCGATAACATAATCACGCAGTCCTCAGTTATCCACATGTTGGCAGAGTGTTCTGACATGCATTGGTTTGAGAACTGGGGTAATAAGAAGCTTGATGACTTAGGTCTTCCTTTGACGACGAGTCATCTGATCACAGTAAGTCAAGTTCTTTACTTGCACCAACCAACAATGTTGCTCAGACGAAAGTGCAGGAATGGTAGGATTAGGCCCCTCATGGCATAAACTATGGCGCGCACACAATAACAGGAACGGCTAAGATTAGACCTAAGCAGACTCTTATATATCTTATTATTAGGAACTTGAATTCTACATGCTAAATACTTCAGTTTGCCTGACAAATTTCAGTAATGTAGGTGTCTGAAGATGAACCAGTTCTTCAGGCGTTTAAACTGATGAGGAAAAGGAAGATTGGAGGGGTACCTGTCATAGAGAACGGCACCAGAAAAGCCATTGGGAACATTAGTCTCAGAGATGTTCAGTTCCTCCTGATGACACCAGAAATATACCATAAATACAGGTTCTTGGCTTCATAATATGTATCTACAGAATAATATGTGCTCCATTGCCTGCTTTTGAAGTAGACTTTTTAGAGTTTCTCCTTGAGATTTTCCACTTTAAATATTAAAAGACTTTTTAGAGTTTCTCCTTGAGCTTTCCACTTTAAATATTTAAGTACAGTAAGGCTTTGTTTGGTTTAGGGAAAGTTTTATGGAAAGGAAAATTAGGCGGAAAGTTAGAGAAATTTTTTGTTTGGTTTAAGTGAAAAATTCCATGGAAAAAAAGTTTGATGAAAAATTATAAGAAAAATTTTGATTAACAACAATAGAAAATGAGATTTTTTTTTAAACTTTCCATGTTAAACAAACAAGTGGAAAATGAAATGGATTCCATGAAAGATTTGGTTTCCATTTTATTTTCCATCCAATTTTACTTTACATGAAACTTTTCCTAAACCAAACACACCCTGATAGTTGTATACTTGTATCTGGGGATCTGTGTTGTGAGGGGCTCTATGAGTTAGAACTGCAATTTATTCTCTCATTTTGCAGGTCCATCTCAGCTAGGAACTTTCTGACAGAAGTTAGGAGCTTCCTGGAGAGCCAGAATAAATATTCTCCAATGCTGTGTGGTATGATAACATGCGGCAAGGACCACACTCTCAAAGAAGTTATTCAAATGCTGGACAATAACAAGATTCATCGCATCTACGTTGTGGATGCTGAAGATAACCTGGAAGGGGTTATCACGCTCAGGGACATCATCTCAAAACTAGTACATGAGCCTAAAGGCTACTTTGGGGATTTCTTCGATGGTGTGCTTCCGCTGCCAGCAAATAGCAGGGTTTAACTACTTTAAAAAGCTACTAAGGCTGTAGTAGTATATTGTGATTCTTGTTAATCTCATCTTTCTCACCCTTGTTTCCTAGTAAATGTAAGCTTACCCACTGTGAACTGGAGATCTTCGAGGATGTGTTTGATAATCAATAAATCTCTTGCGCAGCTCTTGACAGCATTTCAAATCGAAGTCCTATTTATTAATATAAGAGCACATGCCAACGGGATGTTGGTAATTCAAGTCCCCATGAAGTATCTGGAGATGCGAAGTTACACACACTTAAAGATTTTCCAATAGACAGTTTGTATGACGGGATAAGTTCAAGTGAGGCTGAGAACAATACATTAAAAACAAGAAATATCACCAACTTAAGCCAAGTACTTATTTATAAATCTCTTACTATGCAATCTGGCCCTCTAGCTCTTTCTTCGGTGGTGAGAAAGGTCACGAGGAACCCCTTCAAACAAATCTAGCAAGTAACTCTCCAATTCTTCGACTGAGTACTTCAGATATTTTTCTGAGTGTCTTGAACCTTCTAGATGGCTCTGAAACCGACCAAGAAATGCACGATATGCAAGAAGCACACTCCCTGATATCATTATTCGGACATCCTCTCGCAACTGAGGATCTGGGATTTTCCAACCTGTTTGAGCCCGATAGATATCTTCAAAGCATGTGTTGAAACTCTTTAACCTTTCTTTCAGAACCACTTTGGACACCTTGCTTGAACTGCCACCGGAACCCTCCACATCCTTCAGACAAGAAAGGACTCGAAACCAACATGTCCTGAAGTAGCTACTGGCGTATTGCTTCGTAAGACCTCTGTGGGTACGAATCCAGTTGTCTCCTAAAAGGTTCCCAAGCTCTGAATCTCTAACTTTCTGAACCATGTACCTGATGTTGTTCATCAGGAAAATCAAGCGCAAGGCATTGTCCTCGTACATTTTTGACTTCTCTTCCAGGTTTGTTTCCAACGAAGATATCAAGAGCAACAGCCGCCTTCCTATAGGTGATATGTCTCCTTGCTCAACTCCATCACCCTGGTCTTTCCCGTCCGATTCATCATCATCATTTCCAAATAGCTGGTTAAGAGTGTCGCGATAATCCACCATAAGTTTCACATAATTCATAACATATCTGGTTAAGGGGTGAATTTCGCCGCCCTGAACAGGCTTTCTAGAGGTCTCACCCTGCACTTGCTTCTCAAATTCATAAAGAGCTCCCTTTGCAGCCTCCCCCAAAGCTGCCAGCAATTCACTTGCCTCATCACACACAGCATCCCCAGACTCATCATTGAACAGTTCTTCCAAGTGAGGAATTACATCAGACAAGGCATCATACATGTTTAGTATCTGAAACAGCTTCTCAGAAGATCTTTTTGCAATAGCCACAGCCTCGCCAAAATTCAGCAACTGCATCACACATCCTTTTGATATCTCACTAAAACAAATCCCTTTTATAAAATCAGAGCCATCAAAGACCTCACCACAAAGCTCCTTTTCTCCAAACAAAAGCACTTTAACCACCATTTTGACTGCTTGCACCCATTTCTTCATCTTCTCATCCAAATGCTTCCACTCCATCTTCTGCACCTCTTCAATACTCATCTTCTCAAACCCAATTATCGCCAGTGACTCATTCAACACATCCCTCCGCACACTAGTGTAAACCTGGCAGCATTCCTTCTCGTACCCAGACTTAATCATCCTCTTGGCAATCTCCCTCAAGTGATAGACAGCATCAGAACTAATCAACTCCACAGACGCATTCTCCCCCAAACTGGCGCCTCGCTCATAAAAATACCCACTGCTATCCGGATCATCCTCCCCAAAGCTCTCGAACTCATCTCCAATAATCTCCTCCCCAACATCATTTCCAGCAAACGAAAGTGAAACCCTCCTAATCGAACCATACAGTTTCTCTGCATCCAGCGTCACAGTGCTCCTAATCAAGATCAACCTAAAATCATCCTCCAGCTTTGCCATGGCCGACTGCAACAAACTCTCCGCCTTATCCAACACCTTCTCATCCTCCCCCTCCATCACCGCCAAAACATCATCCACGGCGGCCAAATAGTCAAACGCCTCAGCCACCGACTCATCCCACGGCAGCGAGTCCTCCGCGTCCCACCTCACAATCACCGCCTCCGCCCGCTCCAGGCGGCCCTTCCGCTCCTCGCTGGCGACCACGTCAGAAATATTCGACAGCCGATTATCAAACACCTCATAGATCCTGACCATCTCCTCCCTATCCGGCGTCTTCACGGTGCTCAGAATCCGCCCCGCCGTCGCCATGAGCCGAGCCTTCGCGCCGGCATCATCGCAGGAGGTCGTCGTCGTCGAAGCCATGGCGCGATCGGAATCGGTCAGGGCGAGAGTACGTGGCGGAAGTCGGGAAGACGAGTTCGGTGGCTGGAGATTTTTCGTTCAGTGAGACTTTTCAAACCCTCGAAAATGAAAGTGAAGAGAGAGAGAGCAAGGTTAACTTGCAGTCCATTCGTTTCGATTACTCTTCCTCGCTCTACAGTGTTTGGCTTATCGGAAATTTAATGAGGGCAAATGGATGTATTTTATTAAGTGGGTCATGGAGCTACCAAACAGAGACTAGCAGCTTTAATTTTTTATTTTAATAATAATAATAGAATGTTTATCCTGATCAGTCAAATCATAAAAAAAATTTGTTAATCAATCAGTAATTACATATGTACATTTTAATATAAATTAAATAAAATTTTATTTATAAAATATATGGCCAGTGGTGATTATAACTTAGGGCATCCCCATTGAAACAAATTAAAAAATTGGTTTGTGTCATGCCACGTTAGATTTGTGTCATGTCAATTCAACGTTGTCATAAATTTTCTTTTCACAAACCTAAACTCCCATTGAAATAAACCTCTCAAACCTTTGTTCATGAAACCCACATGTCATATTATATTTTTTTTCTATTTTTCATATTATATTAATTAAATCTTTTCTAAATTCATTAAATATTTAATTATTTATAATTATTAATTCATAGTACTTTTTTATATTTATATGTTAAAAAATTTAAATAATAAAATATTTCATCAAACCATAAAAATAATAACGTATTAAACGTAACATTAAGATTAAATAAATATCATATACAGCGTTTTTAAATGAAAAGCGTCGTATATGGTAGGTATTTTATACGGCGCTTTTAAGTTAAAAGCGCCGAATAAAGTACCTACCATATACGGCGCTTTTCATTTAAAAACACGTATATACTTTATACGGCGTTTTTAACTTAAAAGCGTCGTATATTGTAGGTACCATATACGGCGTTTTTAAGTTAAAAACGCCGTATAAACTAAATTCACGAACCGCTTCATGCAGACGAAGCGGTGTTGTGTCAGAAAATCACGAACCAACTTCCACATCGAACGAAACGGTTCGTGGCCTGACACAAACCTTTTCACCAAGCTTTAATGGAGATGCCCTTAATAAATTACTTAGATGGGACATAAAATTCCGTAATAATATGAATTGTCGTAATGAAGGGGTGGAATGGAGTAAGCCGTATGGGAGAGTATCGGTCAGTTAACCGAATCGAATTGTTGTTCGGTTAACCGAATCGAATTAATCAAATTTTAAAAGTGTTGACCGATAACCGAATCGAATTATATGGTTAACCGATAATTCGGTTAATTCGGTTATCAGTTAAATATCCAATTAACCGAAATTAACCGAATTAACCGAACAATATAAATATTTTTTATAAAATAAATATATTTATATGCAAAAAATTATTTTTATTTAATAATTTTATTTTTTGGTTAATTCGGTTAACCGAATTAACCGAACTCAAAATTTTCTCTTCCATTAACCGAACCGAATTAACCAAATTTTATTCGGTTTTTGTCTGAATTAACCGATTCACCGAATTAACCAAACCAAATTAATTCGGTTAACCTATATCGATTCGGTAAATCGATTTTCACCGAATAATGCTCTCTCAGTAAGATTGTGCGGGCTTGGGCCATTGACCGGCTCAACCAAGTGACTGACACCGACACATCAGACATGACTGTCCACCAAACCCGTTAAACTTAGATTTGCACGATTTTTTATTTTGGGAAATTAGCGAAATTATAACGTGTTAATTACGTACTTCAATTTATAATTTTAAGATAACTTTCCTGGTTTTATAGTAGCAATTAGATTTTCAAATATAATTTATGACTAAAATTATTAATTATAAAAAATCATGCATCAAAATTGTACCATTTTGAATAATCATTTTTTATTCTCATTATGCTCAAATCCCCTTCGCCGTCGAAGTTTTGATTTTTTTTTCAGATTTTTTCAGAGCTGTTCAAATTTGCTTGTTTTATATTTTTCTACCACATTCCTGATCTATATTTCTATTTTATACTAATTTTCCATAATTTCTATTGAAAATAGCGATTTTATTAATTATATACAAATTGTTTTTACAAACTATGGATTTGGTGAAGATTACTGTAAGATTAAATACTTCGATTTTACTTAAGATTACATACTGTAGTTTCAATCGAGTCTTTATCATAAATTCAATTGCAATAAGACTTTAAATTAGATTTTGATTCTGTAATTAAAATCGGGAGAAAGAGTCAAGTGGTGGCCGTGTAAACCCGTTCAATATTTTGGACAAATTCATATTAGAAAATACATGTGATTTTATTTACGACTTTGCTGAGACAGGAACATCAGTATATGAATATACTTTCCCTAATTGCAAAGTTTGATTGAATTTATGTAAGGAAAGGTGATTAGTTTAATCTTGACCCTCTAATTTAACATTTCATTAAATAATTTGACTACTTGATGTCCACTGAGTTGGTGTACCTCGTATTGTCAAGTATGCAATTAAGTATAATAAACTTAGTATAATTGAATCTAACTCCTCGTAACATTATTAAAAACCAGCAGATCGTGGAGTCGCTAATCCTTACATTTATTTTTCTCTTTTGGTGGATAGTGCCACGAACGAGCACGAGGTATGACTAGTTTTCACAACAATAATATGGATCTCAAATTAAAATTCTTATTTCAAAACTAACAGTTGGGGTATCAAATTTAAATACATATTTTATTAAACGGTGAATATGATTGCATATCCAACTAAATTTATTTTGAAATTGAATATCCAATCTCTTCGTTAACAGTTGAGTGTGGTACTATCATAATTTGAACTTGAAATTTAAGTGTGATATCATCACCAATTGAACATGAGTCATTAGAATTGGTATACTATCAAATCAAAATTTGAATACACGATAGGACAAAACCTGCCCTCATGCGTTTCCCAAATTTTACTAATTGGCTATCTGATTCTAATTATAGACATTTGTAGACAATCAAGTCTCACGTTCATATCAAGGTGTAACATCTCAATGTCCGATTTAGGTCAGGTTTAATTGATTTAGAGAAACGGCAGGAAAATAAATATAAGAAATAAAATAAGAAAACTACAATTTTGTTTTATTTTCTTCATATTTAAACATCACATTAAATATTAAGAAAATATACTATTATTTTAAAACAAATATTGTTGTATAATTTCCATTTCAATCACTTTACCTTAACCAACCAAAAACCATATTGTTCTCAGTAAATGATAAATTAATTAATTATTTATTTATTAAAATATAGTATGTGACAATATTAAATATACATTGAAAAATGAACAAATAGATAAATCAAAAGTAAAAAAATATAAAGAAAGCATTATTACCCAATAAATAAACACGGACCCAGACTTTCTTAATAGTGAAATAAAATCACGAAAAGAAAAACTGTGATTATTTATTATTTTAATCCTATACTTTCATGCCAAGCAAATATCCGATGTCTAACAAAAATTTAATTTTCAATTATCGATATGTGCATGCAGAATTATCCAAAAAAAAATGATAAAAACAAAACCCTCCATATAAAAGTTCAAATAAAAAACAAAATAAAGTGCCCAAACCATTCATACATGTCATTGTCCATGGCCTCACAATAACAACCCCTAAATTACTCTAGTCTAGTCCATCAAAAACCGTCACCGTCACTTAACGCTCCATCTCCGTCCCCACTCAAATCAACCCACGTTAAACCCTCCGTTAAAGTCAACGTTAGCTGCGTCCGCTGGTCCACCTCCTTCCGCCACCTCCGCAACATCAAGCGCTTCCCCATTTGGGGCGCACACGTCCTTATGGCGCGACCTCCAATGCAACGCCTGACACGCCCGAGAGCAGTAGTTCACGGAGCTGCAAACCGAGCACCGCCGGAACTCATTCGCTCGAGTTTCAATCCTCCCGCACACCTCATTCGAACACAACCTCAGTCCAACGGAACCGTCGCCATCGCCGGCACTGTTACGATCTCCGCTGCATGCGGAGGCGGTGGAGATTCGTCTAGTCTCGAACCACTGTCGCATGAAGCGGTGCGCGGCGTCAGGGCGGTGCAGCGCCGCGAGCGAACCGGAGACCTTCGAGGCTTGCAGCTCGAGGAGGGCGGCTTGGAGAAGGAGCCGCCGCCCGCGGCTGACGTCTCGGCGGACGCCGTAACCGTCTAGTAAAGAGTGGGCCAGCTCGCGGAGAGCGTCGATCGAGCCGAGATAAGCGGCTCGGGCGCAGAGCGCCACGCCGGATTCGAGATCCTTCTCGCCTTTGGACTTCCCGCTGGCATTGAAATGAATCAGCGCGAGTGAGTAGAGCGACGGCGCGTGGTTACGCATCGCCGCCTTCGCCAACAGCGACATCCCGCAGGAGCGATTTCCGATGCAGTAGAATCGAATCTGCAAGCAGAAATTTCAGAATAAAATCGGAAAAAAATAAATCAAAAGAGGATGAGATTCCAAAAGAACAAACCATTCCAAGTACGTAATGAGCTTCGACATTTCCAGATTGAACACACAGTCTCAGAAAACGATGAGAGCTTTCCGACCAGCTCCTCGCCTTCACCGCCATCGCCTCGCCGCTCAGCTCCCTCAGGACGGCCGCGCTCATCGCCAATCTGTTCAACCGCTTACACCTGTCCATCATATAATCTACAACCTCATCAAAAAACAAAACCTAAAGAAGAAGCTGTTGCAGCGCAGAAAATCCTTACGTGACCAAAAGGCAGACGAAATCTGACACAGTCGACGCGGAGGCGGAGAGTTTTGTAAGAATCAACAGGACGATGTCGTCCGGGAGTTCGGAGATGACATCGGGCTCCGGTGGAGTGGATCTGTAAGTTTCATGACTCACGGTCCGGAGCTTTTTCCGGCCAGACATTCCGGCCGAAGAGGATCGGGTTGAGAGAGGAATCAGAAGATCAGGCGTGTTGCTCTGGAGAGAAGTCACAGTTTTTGTTGATGAGTGAAGGTGAAGATGGTGGTGGTGTTGCGTCTGAGAAACATAACCGTCGTTGTCTTGCTGGTCACTTATATATGATGCTCCTCCACCTTCCTCCATTATCATCTTTAATAGTGTGTCACTTGAGTTGTTTCTTTTATTGTCACCTTGATTTAATCCGTAAATAAAATTTAAATTTGGATGAAAGCAGAAAATTATTTGGAATAAAATTCGGTGGAAAAAATAAATCGTCATTTTGATTCTATTGACCAATAGCATTCTTCATAATAAAAATAAGGATAAGTTAAAAAATATATAAAAACGATCACTAATTACGGATATAATTATCAAATTTCATAATTATAATGAATAAAATTGTTTGAAACTGTTTTGTTATTTTAAATTACAACTTCTATGTTAGTTTGGTCCCATCTCTAATAACATAAGCTCATACATTAAAATTTAAAAAAATTACAAAACCTCAACATTTTTATCTGAAGTGTCGGTTTGGTCAGTATAAAAATGATATTTTTATTCATTTTTAATTATATTATGTTAGTTTATGTTATTAGAGATCGAATTATAATTATTTTAAAATATATGAGGATTGGATTGCAATTCAATCAATTATAAAATAGTATCAAATTACTTTTTTCTTAAAATTTCAAAATTTAATAGTTACATTCACAATTTCAAAAAATGTAATAATTCATATTCTCTTTTGTTACTTTACCTTAAAAACAATGTCATTCAAATTTTATTACGCAAGTGCCATCTCATTTAAATTTTACTACACATATTTGTTGATGCTAATAATTTAGAAATAAATATTTGAAATTATTTTGAATGTCCTCTTTGTCACGCATTTGGGTTGTATTAATATTGAATCATGCAAATATAGTGAGATACAAATATTGGTGTCCCGAACCAGGCTGCATGAATCGGCGTGTGAATTTTAAATATAAAGATTTATTTATGCACACTACGGGAGCCTTCTAGTTCATCTCTGATAGTGGAAAGAAATAATGTTGATGTGGTGCGTTATTATTATTATTATTATTATATGGGATTCACGTGCCGAGATAATTTTTAGAGCAGCGTATTCCAATTTCCGCCTATGGATATTGTTTGACCAAATTTAAATAACTGTTCTAGCAAATCTGAGACACATATGAGATCAGATATAAACTATATTAGGTATTATCTAAATGACCTTATTTTCTTTTTCTTTGCAGTTATTATTATTAAAAAATGGATTGACAGATTTGATCGGTTGGGGCGAAAACGAATTAGACATCAGTCTAATTTGTGAATTCATAGTGGACTGCACCATCAATCGGATTAAACCGGACAAACCGGTTCATTTATTATGAAACTATTAAATCAAATCGATTTATTATAAATGAAAAATTATTTAAATTTGCATCTTATATAAATGAAATATGAAATATTTTATAAAAGCACTCATTAGCGTAACTCGAATCTAAGCTACTGCAATTACAAATGAGTATTCATACTAACAAGACCAGAAGAGTGAAAATTGGAGCCCTGATCAGTTCAATTCTGATCCGATACAAAAGTGATATCCACCCAAAAATTTCTCCCGATTCTGATAATTACGCTAGGAATGATTAAATAAAATGGTGCAGTTCATATTTTTGATAACTATTATTAATGTTTCATGTGTTCAATGATTAAATTAATAATATTGATTAAATACAAATCATTCATATATTTTAAATAATATATCCCTTCTTGTATAAAATCACTATCAGTTTGGATTGCTATAAACTGGAATGGTTGTACGGGATATTAATTTTTTTATGAAATAAATTTATATATTTGGTTTGCATGAAAAATGGAAATCAAATAAACTCATAAAAATTATATCCCACTTTTCTATGAGAAAATCACCTTTTTAATAATTTTTCTTTTAATTGCTCACTGACTTTTCAAGATCCAAATAGTGGATTAGAATATTCTTAAAATAATATAGGGAAAAAACATTAAAATGAACTTCCATCTTCCTTCGTAATTACGTGTATTGTCAAAATTGATGCGATGAAAAAAATTAAATTTATTTAAGAAGTTTATTATAAATTTATTTGATTCGTTAAATACAATCGATCTTATGAAATTTTTTGATGTTCAGAGTTGAATGAGTATAAAAGAGTCGTTTTATTTATATGAACAAAACTATATTATTTCATTTGATTACTAAACGACATATTTTTTGCACACAATCTAATTTTTATAATAATATTTGTTTATAAATACAACTGAAATTTTTTTTTAAAAGTCTGTCCAGTTTCTTTCGCAATCTTTTCGATTATTACGATAGTTCAAACTCTAATTGAGAAAGTAATGATTGTTGAGGACCATTTTAGATTTTTTTCCAAATATAGTAACTAATGCTCCACCACAGCAAATTTCATATTTTATTTTCCTTCAAAGCATGAAAATGATATTAATAAAAGATTTAGGCTCTATTTTCTTAAACAGAGTTGTGTGTAAGAAAATTAAATGAAACATAAGAAAGACATTTAAATACATAAAAAATTAATTTAGTGACAACTTCTACATACGAAAAATGATGAGTAAAATAAAAACATTAAAATTTCATGGATTCTCGGTTTAGGGAGACACGATGCTGCACCTTTTTTCAAAACATTATTACTTATTTTATGGATTCTCAGTTTAGAGCAATGTTCTAAAAGGCGTTAGGTGGCTGGCGTTAGGCGGTTCAAGACGGTGGATGTATCGCCTAGCAACTAATCGATTAGGCGGGAATTAATCGAAAGAATTAATCGGACGGTTAGGCGTAGTTATATATATTAATAATATATTTAATAATTAATTATAAAATTATACCTATAAAATTTAATATTATTTGAAAAATAAAATATATAAAACAATTAGACGCTAAACGCTAGACAGGGCATTTTAAAAACTAATCGGACGCCTAGGCGGCTAGGCGACTGCCGTTGTTGTTTTTATTTTTTTTTCTTGTTTAGAATAGAGGTTTGGCGAGCCACGACGCTGCACCTTTGTTGAGTTTAGATTTTAAATTCAGAATTTTCATATATTTTAAAAATTAAATCAACGTTATAAATTACTATTTTAAATCACTATTTTAATTCAAAACCAAAAGTTTGAACCTATCAATTTCTCAACTATAGACTTATCGAGTTGAGATGAGTAAATAAAAAACCAAAATTCAACTTTCACACCTCCGGTAAAAACAAATGAAAATCATTTTGGCCACCACTAATTAAAAAGGTTAACGTGCTAAAAGGGTGGGAGTCGATTGGTGAATAGCTTTAAGTGCTAAAGAAGACATAAATAATATAAATAAAGATTCCACACGGGATTCAAAAAATAAATACACATAACATAATCAACCATCAAAATTTTAGCATCTCATCATATTAGTAGAAAACAAACACCTAAGTCAATAAGAACAGATTCGGACCGGAAGTTGAATGGGTCAGAGTCCGGTTTCTAGTCAAACCGACAGTTGAAAAGGGTTCGACCGCCGGTCTGATTATATATAATAATTATAATATATAAGAGATAATTTGTTAATTATTGAAATTTTGATAAGATAATTGGATAGCTTGGTGGTATGAATGCTTGCTTAGTTTTTTACAAGTTTGAGTTCGAGCCACGGCTGTCACAATTTAAGAAAATAATATTTTAAGCTTCGATTAAGTCTAATTTCATAGCAAATCAATTCAATATATCTGATCCAGTTCACCGATTTTATTAAAAATCAGCCGATTCGATCTATTGGACCGGATGCGATTATGACAACTATGCTCGCATCTTCTCCCTCCATTTTCATTTATAATTTCGTGGCTTTTTATGATTTTGTGAAAATTCATGTCCATACGTTTTAGCACTTGGATTAATTATATGTAGGGCTTTAAGCATGGATTACCTATATAGGCTTTCATTATAATTTTTCATATTATTTTCTTTCGCTCGACTTTTATAAACGGAAAACCCCAAACTATTACTATCTCCGTAATAAATGTCATATAAGCCATTTTATTATGTCCAACTAACGTATCTGTCAAAATTAAAAATTAGAAATAAGTAATTTTACTATGCTAATTTCTAATAAATCTGCATTTGTTAAACAAAATACAGATGTACGTATTTCAGACAATAATTTGTTCAGGCTCTGCTTTGTTCATTGACAGCTTAAATGAAAACATGAAAGAAAATAATATTGAATTTAATCTAAGTTTCTTATAGCTTTTAGCTAATTTTTGGTCAACTTCAACATTTACAAACCAAACACAATATCTTTTCATTTTACTTACATTTTTCATTTTATCCAAATATTTCTTAAATCTGACCAATTAAAATGCATCATAAGTGCATTTTTACTAACAACTTATGGAAAATTTAAGTTTTCAAAATTAATTGACAATGAATATTGAAGAACTGATTGACGTCAGTTGGTTGGAATTTTTTGTTTTGAAAATATAATTTTTCATTTTTTAATTTCTAGCTATTTATTTTCATATTTTGTTATCTATTTTATCTTTTTTTAAAATCACTGTTATAAATAGTGGGTTTACCCATTTATAACAAATGCTTTGTTTCCGAGTTTGAAGTGAATGGAAAATGAAGTATTTGGAAAGAAAAGAAAGAAAATGAAAAGAGTGGATTTAGAGGTAGAAAGAAAAATAAATGCTTTTGAGTTTAGGATTAGGAGAGATTTGGAAGCATAAGAGTAAAATATAACTAAAATTACTTGTATAACATTGTAAATAAAAATCAACATGAAGAAGAAATAAAACATGAAGGGTAAAATAGTCTTTATACCCTGAATCCCTCCATTTCCTCACAAATCCACCCAAATCGAGTAGAAAGGAAAGAAAGGTTTTAACACCTCCAAATCTTTCCAACTCCTCCCGAATAACTCTTTGAAAAAAACTCAGAAACAGATTTTTACTCTCATCTCATTTTCTTTCACTCCAAAATTAAACTCGGCAGCAATACTAAAGTGGAAAAATCTGAAAAAAAATGTATGAATTATTGTTACGAACAAATTTTTTAAAAATAAGGTAGAATAGAAAATAAATCAGAAATACCCAAAAATAATAAAAAACCATCGAACTAGAGTATTTTAAGAGAATTGAAACCTCATTTTACTCTATACGGATTTGGGGGAGACTTGAAGGGAAAAAAGAAGAAATATGCAAGAAATATATTTACTCTCATTTTATCATCCAAATCACTTAAATCTAAGTACGATTGAGTAAATATATCATAATACTTATCTTCTCCATTCAAATTCAGCCTAAACTCGGGTTGACTAATTTTTTCAATATTTTCTCTTATTTCCTCTCATTTTTTTTATTCTCTTTCCAATACTTTTATCTCTCGTGAGAATAAAGCCTCATAAAGCTTAAGCGTTATTATTATAATAAAGATGCAAACGTGGTGGTGGTTGAATTTAAACAAACACCTTAAAACAAATCGCCATCGGGATGAAGCCGTTGGCTTTTGATACATAATTCAATAAATTGATAGTATTAATTAGTTCATTCATTTGAATTTCAAAATATATTGAGCAAATAAATTAATAAGAATTTAATATACAGAGTAACTTTGGCATGGACAGCATGGGCCTCCTGGTCAAATGTCAAAGGCCTGACATCTGTTATGCTCAGCTCGATTTTGATAACGAAAAAAATTCAAAAGGATTGTGAACTATAACAATTTATCGATTTGCAATCTGATTCCATCTATATTATCGCTATGCATTCGGAATAGGATTCAACTGGACCGAACCGACAAGACCGGCTAAACCGTTGTGAACCGGACAGTTTTTGAAATCCGGTCCAATGTTTAAATAATGTATAAACCATCATAATTAATAAAATCAACTAATAAATACTAATTAAAAATAAAATGAGCTTGCCAGAAATGAAGCCCTGCAACTTAGGGTTTTTGGGCAGTCCCATTTCCAGTCAGCCATATGAAGGTTGTTGATATTTATATTGTTGCTTGAATATATAAATAAAATTATGAGTAATCAGATCGGCGGTTAAATCAGTCCGAACTGTCGATTCAACCAATAAATTGAAGACCGGAACTCGTATTGATTCTACTGATGCCGATCTTGTTTCTATGATTTTGTGAGGAAAGAGTTGCTCATCTTATCTTATATTTCGTGTAAGCCTAATTACCAATTTCAACTAGATTTACTAGCTTGAGCCCATGCTTTGCAGTTTCCAGGTGGGCCTTTGTTTTGATTTTTTTTCCTTGCAATTGTATTTAATATGTATCATATTTATTTATTTTATTTAAGTTGATTTTTGTAAAAATAGTGTGAATTAAAAATAATATTCACAATAGAATTTGTTATTTCTGATTAAGTATTTAAAATAATTAAAAAATATACAATCTAATAAATATTTATAACAAAAAATAAAATCATTGCATCAGTTATCTAACGTGACTTCATTTTTTGTGTGGTCAAAGAACACACTACTTTCACTTAGATTGTGAAATCAAATTTGTTACGGATCAACTCTCGCACTCTGACAAAATATCACGCTAATGTGGTAACTTGAATCCAGACAGACTCTATGCATGTGACTTTATAGTCACAACATTAACCTCTTCATCTAAATGAAATAATAATAATAATAATATTTAATGGTAGAAAAAGGTTTATGAGTTTTTTTAAATAAATCTTAGTGCCAAAAATCGAATTACTTGTAGGATTTTGATCTAACATTGTCAATCAATTAATTAAAATTATTAAATGATAATATTTCAATTTTTAATAATCATTTATCACGTGTCATCTATGTATTTAATTTTTTAAATAGAAAATCAGCATACTTTAAATAAAGGGAAAAGGGACTTTACTTGGCATAGTAGAAAAATATTCTACATAAGCAGATGAAAAGACAAACATGTCCCTATTTAATTAGTGTTTATGTTTGTTATAGTATGTAGAATATTGCCATTAACTTATGAAAGAGAAAAAATAAAAAGACAACTCACCTATTTTGTGGTTGATCTTTTACATTATTTCTCTTTCACCTTACAATGACTAAAATACTCATATTTTTATCAATTCAAATCAGTGGGGTTTGCTTGGGGTACTTTCCCTGTCAAATACTTGGGTATCCCATTGGATTGCAGATGTATTAAAGTCAGTGATTGTGCCAAGCTCCTGGAAAATCTCTCATCGAAGATCAGCTCCTGGTCCCATAAGCTCCTGAGTTATGCTGGGCGAACTGTTCTTCTTAGATTTGTTCTCAATACTATGCAGGTGTATTGGTTCAGAATTCTTGGTATTCCCAAGTCCGTATTGAAGTCTATCGATAATATTTGTAGAAGATTCTTATGGCAAGGCTTTTCCAAGTCTCCTATTAAATGGTCTACAATTTGCCTTCCTACTGTTCACGGTGGTCTGGGAGTTAAGTCAGCCTCCATGATCCACTCTTATATTTTTCTTTCTCAGACATGGGACATTGTCCTCAACAAAGAATCTGCTTGGATTAAGTGGTTGAATGCTTATTACATTAAAGATGTTGATTGGTGGTCTGTTACAGTGAAAGCATCTACCCCTTGGCCTGTGAAAAAGATTCTGAAGTGTAGGAGCTTAGCTCTTGAATTTTATGACCCAGTGGTAAATTTATGGACAACGCCAGGTATTCCTTTCTCTTCTAAGTCAGTCTGCAATAAGTTGCAGCCTAATCTCCCTAAGCCAAGGTGGTTCAGTCTGGTGTGGAATCAGCTCAGCCATCCTAAGCACTCATTCTTGTTATGGCAGGCAAGTCATAAGAGGCTACCAACAAAAGCTAGGCTTCATCGTCTTGGCCTTATTAATGATGATCTCTGTCCTCTCTGTTCCTCTTCAGCTGAAACGCCTGATCATCTTTTTTTTCAATGTGCTCACACAACAGGCCTGATTTCAGAAGCTTTACTTTTGTGTTCATTTCCAGCTCAAGTCAGTTTTACCTCCTGGGATCTTCTAACCTCTTGGTGTCAGGCTTACAGGTTTGCTTCAGATGAGCTTAAAAGTATCAGTTTCTGTTATCTTGCGGCCTGTTCTTATAATGTTTGGAAGGTCAGAAATCAACAAGTCTTCAGCTCAATTCCTTTCAACAGAGCAAAGATCCTTCATGCCACAAATGGGATGCAATTCTGAAAATCAGCTCCATTGTCTCCATCAAGTCTTCTAGTTTTAACTCAGGATGGGCTAGGAAACTTCATCTAGAGCATTTGCTTGTCTAAGCCATTCTCTTGTTTTCGTTATATCCCTTTTGTTTGAGTTCCTTTTACATCTCTTGTAAATTCTCCTCTTCAATGCAAAGCACCCCTTTTGCAAAAAAAAAAAATTAAAGGTATATTAGAATTTTTACTCGCTTATTTAGAATTATTTTCTACTCCGTCAAATAAAGTCCCTAAGCCCTTAAATAAATACAACGCATTATTTTAGATAAATGTTGCTACACAGAATAACAATCATTATCCATTGAAAGGATAATGTTGTTACTCTAAATTTACGGGTGGAAAAATTAATATATTAGCTTCAGACTGGATTTGAATAGAAAAGTTATCATCCTGAAAGTTTTTGAAGTCTGAGATCATTATTACTTTTGTTTCATAATTTATTCCTGTGACACCAGCCAATTGGGACCGTTAACATTTGAACCAAAGTCGCCATTTTGACAGAAAGCAAGGGACACTGCACAAAGGCAAACTACAGGAGTGGAACCATCTGCCAGCATAAGAGCAAGTTTGCGTGCCTGCTCACTACACAATCCAGCATATGGTTATCAACTGCCAATGAAAAGAAACAATCCCAGGAGAGAATAGAGATTAATGTAACAGCTCAATGTTACCTAGACAATTGGATCTGAAATCTGAAATGATTTTACATAATGTTAAATGTCTGCAGTTTATCACATAGGTGATATGTTGAGATACTGAGTAAAGCTGGGAGCTTCTTTATATCGTTGTTAAGAGTTGTCAAGTGGAGGGAACTTAGCAGAACTAGCCAATAGCCGCAGAAGCATTTTTGAACCATGTGCGCATCAGGTAATTGATAGCTCACAAGTCACCTGCGTGAAGAAAAAGATAATGATATATACAGGAACAAATAAAGGATTGCAACAATTACTTTCCAGAAGAAACTGAAATCATGGTTCATCCACACCCCGAGCAAACCAGTCCCAGTTTCTGGACAAGACTGATCCACACAACCATATCCTAAATTTCATTTATGAGTACTGTAACTCTAATGCTGTGTTTGGTTTAGGAGAAGTTAGAAAGGAAAAATTAGATGAAATATTTATAAAAAAAGTGTTTTAGCGGTTTGTCTAAAATTTTCCACCAATTAGACAAGAGAATGGTTTCTATGGGGAATTTACCTTCCCTCTCATTTTCCTTTCCTCCATATTTTTCCTACACCAAACACAGTCTAAATGAAATGTTAATCCAAGTAAAAATCGTGAACAAACTACATTCTTATCAAATAAAATTTGATAGTTGTGAACAAATTTAAGTAGTTTATGTCTCACACCAAACCCACTTTTGATTTCACTTAGAAAAGGTGGAAGACAACAAATGAATATGCAATGAAAGGATACGCATAACGAACAAGTTCAATGTGTCGCAACCTCTTAGGCCATAAGTTTAACCACCATGTCAGGCTACCAAGTAAAATTCTCCTTTTCCCAAAAAAAAAGAATGATCATTTCTAGAAAATAAATAGATTTATAAAGGATGGCATCTTTAAGCCCCCTGTTTGGTTCTTGGAAATTTGAGGGATGGAACGAAAATTATCGAGGAAAATGAAGTTTTGTATTTCGTTTACCATGGAAATGAAAACCAAACAATAGCATGCAATACAGAACTTCCCTCTCAAGTTTCCATGGGAAAATTATTTTCCGATTAATTTTCCATCCCGCCACATTTTCCAAGTACCAAACGGAGTGTAAGAAAAAAAACATGAGTTGATTGTTACGACTATTATCAGCAATCAGGGTAATGTATTTCTCTTTGGAAAAAAAAAACAGTATGGTTAGTTACTCGACTATTTTCAGCAAAAGCATGAGTTGCACCTTATAGGGCAATCGAGAAAAAACATTTCAGCTGGCAGAATAGGGAACCAATGATTATGCACTCTACTGAAAAGTTACAACTGTGACAAACAAGATATCAAAAATGGTTTTAAAAGGTTCAGGGCAAATCCATCTAGTCCTGTACTGCGATCATGACCCCAATCAAGTCAAATATATGCGAATTAAATCAGCACTTGTTGTTTTTTAATGGTACCTATTAAAACATATCGACAAACAGCTTACATATGTAGCAAATGAGGCGCACCTGGGACCAAGAGATTGTTAGACAGCACGCTAGACCACCAGACCAACACCCCCATAATGTCACCGTGGCTAATTCGCAGAAATCAGCCTGTTATACTCGAGGAACTACAGTTCCTAAACCGAGGATAAATTGTATTCCTGATTGTAGTTAT
The DNA here is from genome assembly GCA_002312845.1 of Kalanchoe fedtschenkoi. Lineage (NCBI taxonomy): Eukaryota > Viridiplantae > Streptophyta > Magnoliopsida > Saxifragales > Crassulaceae > Kalanchoe > Kalanchoe fedtschenkoi. The sequence goes on from NQLW01000006.1 coordinate 329,159, forward strand.
CAGGACCATATGAGATCTGTCTCATTATGATCACAAATCAACTCTCTGAAACTACCGTTAAATCACAATATAACTACAGGAATCAATCTAAAACAGGCAGCTGGGCCAGAAAATCAAGAGAAGCCGAGTGCAAGTCATTCACTACACTATATTGTCATATCTAGCACACAGCAGACAATCTATTGATTAGTAGAGCACTATGCCCACATTTGACAAGCTGAATATATGATGAAAGACCAATTACCCTCGCAAATCAATCCCAAACACCAGCTAAGCAGCAAATTTTTGTTTCATAGAGTAGAAGTCACTTTCCTCGCTTGTATCAGCATATCAGTATAAAACACATTGCTTGAACCCTTCTACAACAAAACCAGGAGTCACCAGTGACAACTAGCAGGAACCATTGCCAATAGCAAATGTAATTCTTAATCTCACACACATCCTATATAGCCACTAGCGCTTGAGCCTGAGAGTTGGAATTGTCAGACAACACCCAACCAGGCAAACACAATAGTTAGTTCATGTAATCGCTTCGGCCTTCAACACTTAATTTTACTGGATATAAACCACAATTGGCTAGCAATATATAAAACAATAAACAATCAGAACCTTCAACAAATTGATGCTAGGAGCTTCAAATTCCATTACAGACACTCTCCACAGCAACAATGAGATAAAACCAAAATGAAAAAATTCCAGAAAGGCAATACCTTTCATCCATCAACATTCCCTTGCTGCGGCCCACCATTCCCTCCTCCGCTCCCATATGCCCCCTCATCCGCCCCCGCAGTCTGCCACACAGACTGCCACGCCTGCGACGGCGGAGCCAGATACCCACCACCCGCCGGATCCCCAACCGGCCTCCCCATCATCATCCCCGCCGGCTGCCCCATCGCCGGGTAGTAAAACGGCACCGTTCCACCCACCAACCCTGCGATGCCAACCTCCTCCTTAATCTCATCCCTCGGCACGATATCTACTAGAAAATCGAATATATCCGTCCTTGTAATCGCCGCCGCGATGTCGTTTTTCTGCAGCGTGCGGCGCTTGTTCTCCTCGGCGTGGAGCCACGACCTGATCGTCAGCTCGAGGATGAAGAGCTCGCAGGCCTTGGAGAACAGAATGGGGGCCTCGGCGGAGATCATCCTCACGTCCTCGTCGGCCTTCATAATCTTCTTGATCCGCGCCAGCGGCAGCTGGTGGTTCTTGAAATCGCTGACCTGTTCGATCTCCTGGCGCTGGTAGGCCCAGAACATCTGCAGCTGCTGCTGCTGCTGCTGCTGCAGCTGGTGGTGGAAGGGAGCCGGCGCCCCGACTCCCGGCGCCGGCGGAGGGGGCTGTTGGCCCACTTGCTGCTGCTGGTGGTGGCTGTCCATGCGAAATCGAACCTGCTGCGTCGGATTCGGGTGATGGGGCAACCGACTGACCGAGGAGGATGCTTTTTTGTGTAGTGGTTACTCACAGCCGCTCATCGAAAATGGTCTCTCACAGCCTTTTTGGTTTATTTGAAGTGTAACTGCCACGCCCGAGTTTAGTAATTCCAGACGCTGAATAAGGCTTAGTAACGACTTTTTGTCCGACAATTGAGTTAGGTTTTTTGTTATAGTTGGTGATACGAGAATTTGGACTGGAAAGTTGATTAATTGAGTAGTTGTCTGATAATGTTGTTCTCTTTTTTTTTGGCCTTTTTGATTTTACTAAGATGATTGTCGTTTGGACAAATCACATGGTCAGGTTTGGGGGTGAAGTTGACGTTTGTGAGTTGATATGTTAGTATTATCCACTAAAACACTTTACTAACGAGATTAATTAATTAATAGTTAGTTAATGTATAATGTGGTTCTTGAGTCACTACAATTTGACATTCGATTACACAAAAAGGAAAAGTATAAATTGAGATATGTAACGATTCCGATTTTAAAATGGGATTTTTTTTATTATGAGATTAATCACAGCTAAAAATTATTTATTCTAATTGTATAAAAATCCTAAATAAGCCTAGAAATAGAAAAAATAATTGCAAATAAACTTCAGAGACTTGGGCGCGCCGACAAGAGCAAGACGGAGTGTGATGCATGGAAGACTTCAATTACACCGGATCTTGATTGATGCTTGAATGAAGAAAAAGATTGCTCCATACATCAACTCATTGAGGAACATAAACGACATCACTTCTACCCTATGTAGCAACTCATTGCTACACAATATAATATTCTCCGTCCTCTAATACATGTCTTTTAAAATTAATTTAAGTAGATTAAAGTGAAATAAATGTTAACGGTTGAACAAATTTAATGAGTGGGTGATTGATATTTTTTTAAAAAAAATTGTGCAAAAAATAAAATTGATAGATTATTACTGGTGATGAATGATTTTTTATTGATTATGATAAAGGAGTGATTACTATTTAACGTTTTAAGATATTTGTGAATATTAAAATTAAATAAACATTAATATCAAATATCAAATTTATTTAATGAATTTTTATTTGAATTTTATAAATCAAAATAATATATATATTAATTTTCTTAATTTTTTCAAATTTTTTATTTATTTTTTACTGTTAATTTGAGAGGGTAATGAATATTTCAATAAAGACGAGTCAAAAGACTCAAAACTACCATCTATATGAGTAATTTGCGGGGCTAAATAGTCAATAACAGTTAATGGCGAGAACTTGCTTAAAGACTTGATATCGTCGTTGATACAGTTATCCTCTGTCTAGCAAGCTTTACTCAATCTCCTGGGGTTGATGGTCAGCTTCAGTGGTGGGTAGAAGATCTGGTGGTAAGAGACGATCTCATATCCACAATGGCAGACTCATCCGCACCCAGCTTGACAGCCTCCCGGCTCGCCCTGATAAACCTGGACACCGCCCCCTTCACATACTCATCCGCTTCTTTCACGCTCATCATCTTCTTCCTCGACTCATCCTGGAAGCTACTCAACAGATGATCACCATTCAACACTGCCGCCATCTCAACCAGCTCCTTCTGAAACTCCGACACTCGCCTCTCCTCGTCTGCCCCGCTCCTCCTCATAGGCGTCACGCCCGGCAACCTCACTGCAACAACGATGTTAATGAATATTTTTTAATCCACACTCAAAATCAATTGACAATGAATGGGAGACCCAACTATATATGATCCAATCTTGAGTTTCACAGTTAATTCCTCAAAGGAGCTGAAACCCCACAAATGATAAAATCTCCAAACAAAAAATTGCAAGATTACAATATCACAAAACTGACCGGGACAATCAGTTCTCGGCGAGGCCAGCTCGCTGGCGACACCCTCAAACGTCCCAGCCCACGCATCTCTACGCGTCAAGAAATTCGACTTCAGGTTGAAGATCTTCTTAATCGTTGCGGGTATGGACGAATGCTCAAACTCAGAATTCGGCGCAGGTCCCTTGGGCGCGCTGACCACTGCACGAGTATCAAAAGCATCGCGACATGAGCCAACTCCCTAACCCCAAATTCTAGACAAAAAATGATACTCAACTTCATAGCTGAACTGCAACTAAGCCTCACCAATCCCTCGCCTGATCCAAGGGGACACCATGATCGTGGGAACACGCACCCCCAGCCGGTCAAACTTGAAGAAAAACGGCGCAGGCCCGGTGTTTCCATCCGGGTTGGGCACCCCGAGATAAGGCGTCTGGACATGGTCGTAGAACCCACCATGCTCGTCGTAAGTAATGATCAGCAAGGTCTCGTTCCACTGAGGACTCGCCCTCAGCGTCTCGTACACCTCCTTCACCAGCTTCTGCCCGTTGGCGATGTCGTGGGAAGGATGATCGTCGTTTGCGGGCATTCCCTTCAGATCGAAGTAGCGCGGCTCGATCACCGTCAAGCTCGGCAGCTTCCCGCTCCTCGCATCCTTCTTGAACTTTGAAGCGTAGTTGTGAAACTTGAAAATGTACTTGAGCTTCCGCATGTTCCTGTAGAACAATGTGGCGGGGATGGTCTGGAAGTAGACGCCGAAGCTGTGGCCGTTCTCGTGAAGCGAGTCGAAGATGGTTTTCTGCGGGTAGCCGGAGGCGAGCTGCTTCTTGACGTGGCTGGTGGCGCCGTGGGAGGTGGCGGAGTAGACGAAGAGCCGGTTGGGCTGGGTCGGGCCGGGCAGGGCCGAGAACCATCGATCGAAGACCGCGAACTCGGCCGCTAGGGTTTTGTAGACTGGGATGGAGTCGGGGTGGAATCCTCTCATCACGGCGGTGGAGAGGTTTTGGGAGATGGAGAGGGCTTGCTCGACGAAGCCGGACATGTCGGGGACGGTGGCGTCGGGCGAGGATCCGAATACCTGTCGGGTCACGGCTTCGAATGAGTGGCCCGGGTCCGGGTCGACGAAGCGGGCGTCGTCAGTGAAGCAGATGGTTTTGGTCGAAGCGGTGTTGCATTCTGAGCCGGTGACGCCGTCGATGGACGGGTTGACGGATTTCTTCATCCAGCCGAGCATGTGGTCGAAGGAGCGATTTTCCATCACCAGAACCACCACAGTCTTGATCGGGGACTGGGCCGTCGCCGGGCAGTTTCCCGACAGCAATAACAGAGCAATGAAGAGCGTGAAAACAGAGCATCGTCTGAATGCAGATTTGGAGCTTCTTTTTCCCATTTCAGGAATATGGGTTGTGCTGTATCTTCTGGGCATTGCTATAGCGTGCCTGGAAAGAGATCTTGGGTTTCGGGATCTTTAAGCTCTGGAGTGAAATGGTGAAGTTGTGATTTTTGTGGGTTGGAGGAAGGGAATAAAGGTGGGGCTTCTTTTTCTTCTCCACCATTTGCTTTATGCAGCCTGAGACTTACAGGTGGATGGTGACGATGAAAATGATCAAATGTGATGTTCCCGAGTTTAGTTAAATGGTTAATGTTTGAAAATTAGGAATATGATGCAGGCCTCCAAAATTAAAAATAATCAATTCAAAATTATATCGTTTTGTACCTATGAATCACATTTAACACGTGTATACCTTATATTTATCAATATCTTATATAATATCATAATAGGATGTCGGAATCCCGATCAGTTTGGTTCGATTTGACACGGATCGGTTCGGTTTGAAATATTAGTGATTTGATTCGGTTTTAAATTTTCGGTTATGATTTCAAATTTTAAAAAACCGATGACTAATAATTTGATTTGATTTTTAATTTTCCTCGAACCGAACAGATCCAAACCGGTCAGTTCGACGGGTACTCCCGGTCACGTGACTCATCTCTCCTGCCCACACCCACCACACCTCCAACCACACTCCCTCCAACCGCCCTCTCCATTTAACCAACGCTATCTCTTCCACATCGTCGAGTCGACGGGTGCGTACTAGTTACTTATAACAAAATCATCTTATTTTACTTTCAAATTATCCGATTTTGTTTGGTTGCATACTTATCTAGTATCATCTAAATCCTAAAAATTGAACCATGAAATGTCGAGTTTTTAGATGATTGAATAAGTTAGTAGGGTTGAAGTAGTGAATTCATTAGAATGTTATGTAACTCATATATTTTTAAGCGTCATTTGAAAAATTAAAGTAATATTTTTGTCCAATTGTTTGTTTGTAACAAAAATAAAAATCACAACCCGATTTTTATCATATTCATTCAGTTTTTTTATAAAATTATAGCAAGTTGTATTATAGGGTTGTGAAGTTCAAAAAATTATAATTAATTATTTAAGAATAAAAAAGATCCATGTCAAATTAAAAATATATTCAATATGTATCTACTTAGAATGATTATTTAATAATTAATTATTTCAATTGTTTTTTGAGTATATGTTTTAAGTGGGTGGTGGTTTAATAGTTGGAGTGTTATCCAACAATTTTATATTTCAGGTTCAAATCCTCTGCCTATTGCATGGATAAATATATGTTGATGTTGCGCACTAGCTCGTAAGGAGTATGAGATCCCTTACAAAAAGAATGTATATTTGTTTTTTAATAAAGTAAATGTTTAGAAGTAAATTTTCTGTAAAGCTTCAAACTTAACATTTGTATTTAAATATTTCTTATAGATGATGTATTGAGTTTGAAAATTTGGTAATTAATTTAATATATAAATGTTAAAATTATAATAGGTTTGTTTAATGTGAATGAAAGGTTTATGAAAAATAGATTTATCAAAATAGAGAGATAGCATGATATAGATTTCACATATAATTTTTTTAGTTGTTTTTTTGTCAGAATGATCTATTTTTTGAAACATTAAAAGGTTTTGAATTACTATCACTTTCTCAATCACGGTTCGAACTACGTACCCAAATAATGATAAAGTGAGTAATACAAAAAACTCATACTAATTTAGGATGCCGTTTAAAATTATTTTATTCAATTCATTAAGTTCAATTTATATTATAAAATTTATTGAAGATTATAGTGAATTCAGTTTGAAAAGACATCGTTTTATCCAAATGAACGGAACGATATCATTCAATTTGATGATAAAAAATCAAAAAATTTCACGCTTGTCTGATTCTTATAATAGTATTATTTTAAAGAGCAAGTGTAAATTTAGTTTAGAAAATTAATCTATTTTTTACATTCTTTTCAACAATGTGAATAATTTAAACTATATTTGAAAAAAATATATAATTTAAAACAATTAAAACTTCAAAGAAAAAGGTACCACCTTTCGCTTTTTGGAGCTTTGTTTTCGTGGAAGTGTTTCACTTACCTTTTTCACTCATTCAACTAAATGTAAGGTAGTGCGCTACGAAAGTAGTCATGCATGAGAGAAGTTCTTATCATTGGTTTGAAATTTGTGGACATCACCAACAAAAGTTATCACATAATGCATTGAAATATTAAAATTGCATGTAATGAATTAGCATTAATTTGATTTTTTTTAGTTTTTAACGCACCATGTGATGAAGTTTTATTAATACACAGCCTATCTAAAAATCTCTCATCATAGCAAACAAATAACACAGTGCTCGGTGCTGCTTAACTAATCTATTCATCATTCAACAACTTCTCTGCCCTTAGTTTCAACCTCGGTCTATTGGTGGATTATAATAGTACTATTTACTCAGTCATGATATAATAGTTTTTTAAAATTAAATTTTGTAGATTAGGAAGATATTAAGGTTGAAATAAATTTAATAGGTGTGTGATTAATATTTTTTTTAAAATTTTAGTGAAAAGTAAAATTTATAAATCTTGATTTATGAGAAATGATTTTTTATTGATTATGCTAGTAAGGTTATTAAAATTTTTATTTTAAGATAATTGTTGATATTACATCCGTATTGAAAATAATTAAGTAATAAATAAAAAAAATTAATTAAATAATAAATAAAAAAGTACAGATCTTCTAACTTTAACTAGCCATGATATCCTGAAAAAATAACTCCATTTTCTTAAGAAAAACAATTCGCCTAAAATTGCCATGCTTCAAAACAGATGCGGAAATTTCTTTTTTTTTAAAAAAAAAAACCAAGCCATAATCCGACAAGTATTTAGTGGGGAATAAGTGAGAAGAGTGGCTCCGAACTTTTTTCCAAGTGCGATTAACCAAATTATTCTATACTTTAGAAAATAATTAAGACAATTTTTAATAGTCTATGTATTTTAATATATTTTAATATGTAATTTTTAAGTGATAGAAGTCATGATGATTCAAGAATTACAATATTTAGGTTGGCGAAGTTGTGAAATAGGGTGATAGGTGTAAAATAGTTATGTCATTTCATAAAAAAATATTGTGTTTTTATTAAATATAAAAAAAGTCTATAAAAATAAAAAAAATTGACATTTATTAAATAATAAATTACAATAACTGTTTGAGTTAGTCACGAGCTAACTTTTTGTACGATGTCGTCCAGCAACCAGTAAATTTTTTTCAATCAGCAGTTATTTACTTCATTTATTTTTACTTACTCCATCTTCTCGTTTGTAGTCGCTCTGATTTATTTGAGCAATGTTTTGAGTTGACCTTTAACAGTTTGAATTTTGAATGTTATTTGATTTAGTTAGTATGTTGAATAATTTGACATTGAATTTTCTTTGTTGAGATATATTTGAGTACAAATCAAAATAAAAATCAAACGTCACACATAACTAATGAAAATTTGATTGTTAATAAATATGAAGTAAATTTGTGATAAAAATAAATCCATTTTATAGCATTCCGGAGACGTGAATTACTAATAATTGTATTATATTTATAATTTAAGATGTTAAGCGAAACTCCGCATATTATAAAAAAATAGATTAGAAAATAATAATTTAAGTTTATTATATTTGCTTTTTTAATGGCAATGGGTTTAGGCAAATATCTTCTTTATGCTGGCACATGGCAAAATTGTTGTTATTTTTATGAGCTAAAAATGCTCAATGTAGATGGCTTTTTAATGGCAAATATACCTTACTTTTCTTAAATAAAATTTAATTTTACGAGCTACATGCTTACTGGATATTGCTTTTTATAGGAAATATACCTTATTTTTTTAAAAGATAATTTCATTTTTCGATACTTAGTTACTGAAATATAATTCAAAACGACGTCGTTTTATATCAAATAACACGCCACCTATATAAATATAAATAATTCAAAAAAATATGTAAAAAAAGTAAAACATTACAAAAAAATTACTAGTTTGCTTTATAAACATTAAAATAATGAAAAAAAAATTATAAATTCATATTTTTTAATTTATATCCATAAAAATAATTATCTATGAATTTGATGAATATGTGTACGCAAGTGATGAATATGTATATGCAACTAATGAACATGTGTATGCAAATGATGAATATACGCATGTAATTTATGAATATGTGTATGCAAGTGATGAATATAAGTATGCAAGTTATGAATATGTGTATGCAAGTGATAAATATACGTATGCAAATGATGAATATGGGTAAGTGATGAGTATATGTATGCAAGTGATGAATATGCGTATGCAAGTCATGAATATGTGTATACAAGTGATAAATATACGTATGCAAGTCATGAATATGTGCATGCAAGTGTTGAATATGCATATATAAGTGATGAATATGTGTATGTATGTGTATGCAAGTGATAAATATGTGTATACAAGTGATGAATATGTGCATGCAAGTCATGAATATATTTATGCAAGTGATGAATATGTATGCAAATGATTAATATGTGCATGCAAGTGATGAATACGTATATGCAGGTGATGAATATACGTATGCAAATGATGAATATATGTATGCAAGTGATGAATATGTATATGCAATTGACGAATATGTAAATGCAGTTGATAAATATATGTATGCAAGTGATGAATACGTGTACTCAAGTTTCGAATATACGTATGCAAGTGATGAATGGATGAATCAGACTCATTTACAATCAATTTTTTTTCTTTTAATCTCATCTCTATTCAAACTTTTTCCCAAATTATTAATTTTGTTGTCATAATTAGTAATTTCAATAGATAGTTAATAAAAGTTAAAAAGAATAAGTTAGTATGAAACGATGTAATTTGAAAAGAGAGTTTTGTTTGCAAATTATTATTTTTTGTTATAGGTGTTAATTGAATTTATAATAATTACTATGAGATTTCAAAATCAGTATTTTTTGACAATAAAAAAAATCAATTATAATTATTAACAGATAATATAATGTCCCCAAACTATATTCACTTACTCAATTACAGTCACAACTATTTAAATGTTCAAAAATGAAAAAAAAAATTCACTAATTTAAAATGTCACATTGTGCTTGATTCATTAAATACAATTGGTCTTATTAAAATTTTTCAGTATTAAAGATGATTTAATATAAAATTTATGAGTTTATTTGTGTAAACAAAATAATATTATTTAATTTGACAACAAAACAATGTAGTTTCTACACGAGGATACAACATATAGTAATATTAGTTAAAGAATAACTGCAAATTTTAATTTAAAATATCAGTCCAAAAAATATTTTTTGCTGTTTTTTGGATGTTTAGCTAGTTCTCACTGCAATTGGATAAATGACAATAGTTCATAGTCCAGTTTAGAATTTTTTCATAAAAAAGCACGTTAGTTCATAAACTTGTAGTATCTTTTAAAATATAGAGAAAATCTTAAAAGGGGCCCGAACTATCATATCTTGCCCAATTACGATCCAAACTATATTGATTTTTAAATAAGGTGCAAAATCAGTATTTCTGAAATGACATGCAATTACATTTTAACCCCGTTACAACGTTAACTGTTCACTAAGTTAACTCCTACACTTGAAATAAAACGACATCGTTTCAATCAATACAGTTTTTATGTGTTAATATTAATTAAATCATAATTATTAATACATTAAATAAACTCTTTTCTCTTGGAAACCCGAACTGCAGGTCGTCAATCGTCGGAGAACGCAATCGAAGGCAATTGCAGCAATTGATTTTATATGTTATTTGAAAATTAAGATAGTTGAAGACGCAATTGGATAGAAGATAATAATTTATGTTCTTTTAGGATTTTTCCTAAAATATAATAACAGATCCATCGGGGTGGTCTACACAATGAAACGGCGTCGTGCGGGTGGTTCTCGAGTCTCGACAGTGAAGGAGAAGGTACGTGTGATTAGTGGGGTGGGGAGAGAGCGGTTAACTGAAAATTTTCATCCATTTTTTTGAACCCCCGCCAATCGAGCCCGCCCTAAAACAAACGAAAATCTTCTTCCAAAATTGAGCGCAATCGGATGCAAATTGGGATCTCAGGGAATAGAATTTTCATTTGGGGTAGCCTTGTCTTTGAATTTCGCTCTGAAATTTCACGATTTGGTTGGGTCTTGCAAAGCCCTAGATAGGGTTTTACAGTTGGGGATCGGGAGTTGGGTTTGTTGAGTTGGGGATTTTGAGTTGATTGAGGGCGTCATGGTGTCTGGAGACGGGGAAGAGAAGAAGGGGGAAGATGTGGTGATGGAGGAGGGGAAGGAGGAGGTTAAGGAAGAGGCTGGGGGCGAGAGTGGGAATGATGAGGATATTGAATTGAAGGATAAGGAGCAGGGGGTGGAAGGGGATGAGAGAAAGGAGGAGGCTGAAGAGAAAGTTGACGAGGAGGAAGCTGAGGAGGTGAAATCGAGTGAGAAAGGGAAGAGGAGTAGCAAGGGGAAGGGGAAGGAGAAGGAGAAGAAGGATGATGAGGATGATGAGGAACATGAGGAGGAGGAGGAGGAGGTGGAGGGTGATGAGAAGAAAGAGCCAGTGACCCCTCCTTATGAGAGGCCGACAAGGGAGAGGAAGACGGTGGAGAGGTACTCCGTGCCTTCTGTTGCCAGATCCACCACACCTAAAAGCGTGTCAATTGAGAAGGTATAAAGATGTGATCTTGCAATTTTGTTGGAGTATTAGGGTTTTAAGTTTGCTTATCTTTGTTCTTATTGAAATGCAGGGCAGTGGTGAGAAGCTATCAGAAATTCCAAATGGTTTGACTTTTGACAATTTTATATTACTTCATTTTTCTAGTTATTTTTATGAGGTGCCCATATTTGCTTATTGCCCAATGATGACTTAAAAACTTCGGTATCACCTGGTGCATTCTTTATATTAAGTAGCGACGATGTGGTCTTGTTTCTAGATTCAGTGTTGTTCTTATAGATTTTCTCTTGTAGTAATGGAAGAGATGTGCATGACTAAGCTTAATAACAGCACAGTTACATCATAACTAGAAACACCCTATCTTGTATTTGAAGGGGTCAACAAACTCATATAAAAACTTGATGATATCACTTGTCACTTGTAAGACATCTAGGATATTGCAGTGGGGGAGAAAAAGGACCTGTAAAAATTATTTTATGTATGTAAGATCCATTAACATGTGTGTCGGATCCTATGTTTTGAAAACTCCCCCTCAATTAAGTATAAAAATAACTCATCCAAATTTAACTGATTTGATTATCAGCTCAATTGTGGCATTGCTGCCTGCTGTCATTTGATTTGAGTTTTGTCTGTTATTATTGTTCAAATATATATTTTGAGTTCTATAAATTTTCATTTACTCGATGTGTGCATGTCCTAAAATTTTAAAATGTTCTGCTATCCCATATTTATTTTAGTATATCTTTTGGTGCTATGTATCTCATATTTTAGATGGTATGCTACTGATTCCAAATTGTAGCTTGAAATTTAGTCTTCAATAGGTATAATACTCTCAGGTACTTAGAGTAGTGTTATCGTTTATCAAAGTTAAATAATCACTGCTTCATCTGAGTTGTTTTTGTTTAATAATTAACTTGCGTTGCTGGTACACATTCATTTCCCATCTAATTGTATATTATTAGGTGTGTTTGTTTGTCAATTTGCATTAAAGTTTGAATTCATCAATAAAAATTTCCTTAATACGTTATGTACTTATTGATACACTATTGTTTCTCAGTGGCAAGTAATCAGATTTTCCGTTTGGATGCCTTACTGCTAGTGTTGCTGAAAATGAATTGATTGTGTTTCTTGTTGTCCTGTGAAATTTTTCAGTGGCATATAAAATGTCAAAGAAGAAAGCTGATGATAATCTGCAGCTACTGCATACTATTCTATTTGGAAAGAAAGCCAAGGTCCTATGAGTTAGCTTATCTACTGTATTGTTACTTACCTGATACTGATTTCAGTGTTCAAAGCTTGAAAGAGAAAATAGAGAGAGCTTATCTAACATGACAGGCCATGGCCGCCTGGCATTGTGGTCCTATATTTTGCAGGTGCAAATGCTAAAAAGAAATATTGGACAGTTTTCTGGATTTGTGTGGTCAGAGAATGAGGTACTTTCCTCTATTGCTTCATCTTTTGGCTGTGTGTAGCACTGAAACTTTGAGATGATGCTGTCCTTGTTTCTAGAAAAGAAACTTTAATCACTTGAAAAAACTTCTCTATAATTTTATTTATTTGTACATTTGAATAAATTTAAAATTTGCTTATATATCTTTATTTGGTTGCTTGTATATAAAAACTATAATAGTTCTATCACATTGGTGCTTATAACGACTACTTCTTTGAGAATTTTTCAAATAACAACTAAAAATAATTGATTTTTAAGAAATTTAGTAACATTTTATGTGCCGTACCTGTTTCTTGTTTCTTAATAATTCTAGAATTCACGTTTCTCGTATCCATACCTGTATCCATTTACGTTCCCGTCTCAGTATCCTTTTAACATAATTTTGGCTGGATATACTCGATTAATAGTTATTGTTGCATTTAGTAGCTCCTTTGGTGCCAACTTAGACACATATTGTCTTTCGTCTCAAGTGTGTTTATGTGTTATTTTGACAGGAGAAACAGAAAGCGAGAGTAAAGGAAAAGGTTGACAAATGTGTGAAAGAAAAGCTAGTTGAGTTTTGTTATCTGCTTGATATTCCAATAAACAAAGCCACTGTCAGAAAGGTAAAACTGTTGTCTTATTGTTTCTGAATCTTATTTGTATACGAAAATTTAACTCCTGCGACAGGTAACTGATGTTGCCACAATAATATTTTCAGGAAGAACTTTCCGTTAAGCTGATGGAGTTTTTACAATCTCCTCATGCCACAACTGATACTTTGCTTGCTGATGCTGGACAGGTTGCATATTATTTCTCTATCTGGTGCATGTTTACTTAACTTTTCCT
>NQLW01000006.1:348026-412243 GCA_002312845.1 Kalanchoe fedtschenkoi
TCGGTGCTGCTCTTATGTTCAAAAAATGCCAAAGCCATGTTACCTGTTTTAGGCTTGTAAACTGTTTGAGTTTTAGCTTAATTTAAACGATATCTCAGAACAGTGTCATCTTTGATCTTTGCATTGGTTATGTAATGTATGCAATCATTGATCGATTGGCAAGGGAAATTAAATTTTCAAGGTGGATATGTTGTGACTGGAATAATAGCAAGCAAGAAACTGAGATGAATATTATTTCAGTTTTTAGCAAAAATGGCGTGAAACGATTAGTGCTAATAATTAACAGCCAACCATTTTGGACAGGTTTATATTGTTGAGATTCGTATTCTTGATGGGTAGCCCAAGTACCTGAGGTTCATAAGTAGATATTGACACAAACCAAGTCATGAAGTGATTTTTGCAATAGCTATTTACTGTTTGCACTAGAATAATTGTGTGAGAATGTTAGGGAATGAATTTGAAAACTTATCAATTTAGGGGTAGCTTATGTGACTTAAGTAAACTTAGGCATATGATTTGAAATATTGTAATAGGCACAAACTCTCTACAAAAGAGAAGGGGAAAGATGAGAATGGAAATCGATCAATTAAAAACCCTAAACTGCTTCTTCTCCTTTCGTGTCTCTTTCTCCTCAGCTCTATCTTAATCTTTCCTCATCCAATCCTTCAATCTTCTACTCTCTTCTTCCATTTCTAGTCTCAATACTCAGTTACGAAAGGTTGGTCGCATCAGAGAATCTCAGGAGAGAAGTGCCTAAGATACATATTTCATGGTAAACTTGGGTCCACCTCACAGCTGACTTTCTAAACAAATAAGATGGTAAAATTTGAAACAAACATGTATCTTGGAAAAAATGGTTGAGCTATAAGATGCCCAGGATCCAGCTTTGAATACATGAAGGAGATTTCCACTATGAGATTTGTATAGCATATTAGTGAAAGGCCATTACGGAGATAGTTTCTGAAAACAATCAGATCTTGTTAAATCTGGGGGATCAAATAACAATCCAAAAGCAACCTAGTCAATGCGTTGGAACAAAAATAATATAAATTGTATACCGTAATCAGGAGGAAAGTGATAACTAGAAACCAGTTTTTGGAGGCCAACCCCACCAACCAGAACCCCACTCCATCGCCTCATTCAATCCGGAGCTGGTGTCGATTGGTTCAACGCCAGCGGCCTAACGCCTTTTCTTGTAATATCACCTCAGCATCAACCAGCAAGCCAACATAGTTTTCTCATCAGTTTGCTTCCAAAAACTTCGATTCAAACACATCCACCGTTGACAAATGTCATTACATTGCGTGTCATAATTATATTTACCACGTCCCTTCCATCGTTTTCAGCTAAACGATTCTACTCCAGTAAAATCTGAAGCATTTTTGCTCACCTATATAATGCTTCACTAGATGAGAGCAATCTGCTACCAGCAGCTTATTAGTTTTGTATCTGCAGATAGCACACAAGGTACTGCTGCCTTGTTATCATTCGACTTGTGTGTTCAACCAGAATATCTTCGTTGAATTCTCATGGTGATTTTTTTTTTATCTGTTTCAGGATTTGAGGCAAATGGAGAAGATCAACAGCAACGGCTGCAAGTCAGAAGCGGTGCTCGAAGTGAAGCAATTCGAGCCAGCGCTGGTTCCACCAGCGGAGGAGACCGACAGGGGCCTGTACTACCTGTCGAACCTGGATCAGAACATAGCGGTGATCGTGCGAACAATCTACTGCTTCAGGTCAGAAGGCGAGGGAAACGAGAGGGCCGCTGAGGTCATCAAGGACGCCTTGTCGAAGGTCCTGGTGCACTACCACCCGCTCGCTGGGCGCCTCGCTATCAGCCCCGAAGGGAAGCTGATCGTGAACTGCACCGGGGAAGGCGCGGTGTTCGTGGAGGCTGAGGCCGAGTGCAGCATGGATGACATCGGTGACATGACCAAGCCTGACCCGGTTAAGCTCGGGAAGCTGGTTTATGACATCCCCGGGGCGCAGAATATACTGCAGATCCCCCCGCTTGTCGTGCAGGTGACGAAGTTCAAATGCGGAGGATTCGTGCTGGGACTGGGCATGAACCACTGCATGTTCGACGGGCTCGGCGCGATGGAGTTTGTGAACTCGTGGGGCGAGACGGCGCGAGGGCTTCCGCTGAAGGTGCCGCCATTTGTGGACAGGAGCATCCTCAAGGCGAGAGCGCCGCCCAAGATCGAGTCAGCGCATCGCGAGTTCGAGCAAATCGAGGACATCTCGGACACGAAGAGTCTGTACGAGGAGGAGATGCTCTACCGGGCCTTCTGCTTCGACCCCGACAAGCTCGAGTCGCTGAAAAAGAAGGCGACCGGGGACGGGAAGCTGGCAAAATGCACCACCTTCGAAGCGCTGTCGGCCTTCGTGTGGAAAGCCAGGACGGAGTCACTGCGGATGAAGCCTGATCAAGAAACGAAGCTCCTCTTCGCAGTCGACGGCCGCTCTCGATTCGACCCGCCCCTGCCCAAGGGCTACTTCGGGAACGGGATAGTCTTGACAAACGCCATGTCCACGGCGGGGGAGCTGGTAGAGAAGCCCTTGTCGTTCGCGGTCGGGCTAGTCCAGGAGGCCGTGGAGCTGGTGACTGACAGCTACATGAGATCAGCCATAGACTACTTTGAGGTGACGAGGGCGAGACCGTCCCTTGCCGCAACGCTTCTGATCACGACTTGGTCCAGGCTGTCGTTCCACACAACGGATTTCGGCTGGGGCGAGCCCCGGTTCTCGGGGCCGGTAGCCTTGCCCGAGAAGGAAGTGAGCTTGTTCCTGTCCCATGGGCAGGAGAGGAAGAGCATCAATGTGCTACTCGGCCTTCCTGCCTCGGCCATGGCTCACTTTGAGAAGCTGCTGCTTATGCAAATGTGAGCCTGCACCATTCATCAAGTCCCTCTCAGCCCCTTCGACTTCTCTTCGGGCTTCATCGGGCGTACTTCATTCATTGTTTGTCCCTCGCCTGTATTTCTCTTTCTCAATCTTTTGTATTTTTTTCATTTTCAAATGTGAAATGCATCTTGACTGCAATCTATGCTTCTGGCCCTTCGTAAAATGATGAAGCACGAGTGGAAGCGGTATCACTTAGGCTGCGTTTGGTATAACGAAAATTTGATGAAAAAAAATTTAGAGAAAATGAAATGAAGGATTCTATATAATTTTTACTTATTTATTTCATAATGAAAATGTCAAAGAAAATTCTAAAGAATTCATCTTTTTTTTCATTATCATGAAAATTTTTATGAAAAATATGTAGAAAGGTATTAGTCTTTCATCACTTCATTCAATAAACTTATGAAATATATTGAATTTGTGGAATAAATGGTTATTTGTTTGAGATACATTAAATTTAATCGGATTGATTTGATAATGGTAAAAATCTAATTTTTCACCTATTTTTCTCTTATTTTTCATCTAAACCAAACACAGAATTTTACTGACTTTCAATCAAATTTTCTTTTCTACTAAATTTTACCTAAACCAAACATAGCCTTAATGTTTTACTGTGCAAATTATACTTATATGGCAAATTATCAGGTACATTTTTTATGCCATAGTTATATGGTAGTTCATCGATTAAAAAATGGGTCCAAATAATTCAAATTGTCAAAAAGAAGGTACAAAAATAATTGATTAATTCAAACACGCCATTTTTATCATCAAGTTAAATTATATCATTTATTTCACATAAATAAAAAAATCAAATTTAATCATCAAGTAATTTAATTAAATAAATTATATTTAATAAATTTAAATATGTGATCTTAAACATCATATTACGTTAGAACAATTTTTTTTTATCACACTCTTTTCAATAGTTCGAATAGTCAATCATAAAAGCCTTGTTACTACACTCATTTTAGTATTTTTCCAAAAAATAAAATTGTTCTGCCCAAGAAATCAACAATTAATTTGACTGGTAATTAAAAAAAAAAAGTATCAAGCTATTTGAAAATTATTTGATAACCTATTTGGTACCATTTCTTGGTCGAAAACAGTCAAATATTTTCCCACAAATGATAACGGGTAACTTGTGGCTAGTAAAACATGTCCGGTAAAGTTGCTATAACTTCAGTGTCTTTGGGAAAAATTCAAAAAAGATCCTAAATTATCACCGCTTACTCAATTGCGATCAGAACTATCATAATTTTCAAAAAGGGTGCAATGAAAAAAAATTGGACTGATTTTCAAAATTAAAATTTACCATTATATTCCAAACCTAATATTATTATAAGACTTAGATTTGTGTGCGAAAATTACGTCATTTGGTTATCAAAAGACATCATTTTCTTTATGTGCGCAAAATGATATAATTTATTTTGATAATATCACGCGGTATCATGCCGTTATGGTTAAAAACGCCGTATAAAATGTTCACATGCACTTTATACAGCGTTTCTATCACTTGATACGGCGTTTATTAAATTAAATTGGGCCGGGATTTTACGACGTTTTAAAATTAAAAACTCCGTATATACATATCATTAAATCTTAAAATAATATAAAACAAGTGGGGTTATTTACGTAGTTGTATAAAAGTTTATCTAATATGAAAAATAGGTTTATGAAAAAAGATTTATGAAAATTGTGAGTTGACATCACACAAAACCCACTGCTTTTGAGATTTATAGGTTAAAGATGCCTAAGACAGTCCGTATAAATCCCCATATTTCCAAATATTGGGTACTTAAGCATCACAATTAATCGTCGATGATTAATTAAACCAATACGTAATTAGGAGTAGTAGATTAATTAGGTCATAAATAATAGAGTAGCAGCTGTAGCTTTGCCCTATTACCGTTGTTATTATATAAGCTAAAACAAGTAATTAAAGAGAGTGCAAAATCCCATTGCAGAATCCAAAGAACGGAAAGAAGCGCAAATTCAACCTATTTTTGAAAGAGCAATGGCGATCGTGAAGGAAGAGCCGGTTGAGGTCCCGCGCCTTCCCAGCAGCAGCCTCTCGCTGCCGCCGATCCTGATCGACCTCTGCAGCAGCGATTCCGACTCCGACGGTTCCGATGACGAGGAAGCCCGCGCCTATTTGAAGCAGGTGATTCGGCAGGAGGAGGAGAAGGAGCGAGCCAGGCGAATTAGGGTTTCGTCCGACGGGGCGGAGGAGGCCGAGGCGAAGAGGCGGAGGGTTGAGGCGGATGGCGTTGGTGGTTCTGTTGGTGTTGGGTTTCTGGCTCCGCTGCCGCTGCCTTCGACTCCGGCGAGGGCGCCGGGGCTGGCGGTGGAATCGAGGGAGGACGCGTCGGTGTCTGGGAGTGGGAATAGTGTTTTGACTACGATTAGTGGTGGCTGTAAGCAGTTTTGGAAGGCTGGGGATTATGAAGGTGCTCCTGGAGGCGGCGATTGGAATACTACTTCTTCTGGTAGGTTGATGTTGAAAGGATTTCATCTTTTACTTACTTTGTGAGGTTTTATTATGCAATGGATATGATGCTGTGTGTGCATGGCCTTTCCTGTAATACTTATTGAATCTTGTGATGTAGACTGGCTCTGTGAGGAGCATAGTCAATTCATCTAGACATCTAATTGTTGACCCGCAAAATTTTGAAGTAACAATTTTATTCTTTCATGTGTAGTTGGAATGGATCATGTCAGGGTTCACCCGAAGTTTCTGCATTCTAATGCGACAAGCCACAAGTGGGTTCTTGGAGGTAATTTGATGATTTTTGTTCTTCCAAAATTATTTACAATCATGTCAAAAGTTGGGTGACTGGATGATTGTGTCTGTTTTCTAACTAAAAAAATATGACAACAACTTTACTTCATTCAAACTTAGTTCTCCCACTTTCTCCTGCACTTTTATGAAACAGCCCCTTAGATGTAGCACATTGCTCATACCTCTTCCGAATCTCTGCTCCGTAAATTGAATCAGTTGATGTTCAGCTCATCCTAACAACACAGTATTGTCATGACCTGCGGGTTCATGACACGGTATTGGGGGGAGGATATCTGCCAAAATATGCATACAATATTAATGTTGTTTATTTCATTTGACAAATGTTTGATTTATGTAGTGTTTGCTTTTCTCCATGTGAGTAGTCTATTTACTTTTTGCAATATGCTGTATTATCAAAGAATTTTTACAATTTACAAAGTTTTTTGTAATCTTTTTGTACATTAATTGTGCAGCTTTTGCGGAGCTTCTGGATAATGCATTGGATGAGGTTTTTCCATCTATGCATAATGTAGATCTTGATGTATTTTGTGATACTCATTCGTTCTCCTTACATTCTGTTTGCTGCTACTAGGTCTGCAATGGTGCTACTTATGTCAATATTGATACAATTCCAAACAAAAAAGATGGGAGTCAGATGTTGCTTGTTGAAGGTATGCACAACTTTATTCAATCAATCTATGCTTTGCCTTGTCATGTGGCATGTGCTATGTGTGCTACTCATTCTAGTTGCAAGGCCATGTTCCATCAATGGCCTAAGATATTATAGTTTTTGCATTTTATGTTGAAGCTTCATTAGATTGTATCTATTAATGAATTTGTAAGGATTGTTTAGGCAGTCTACAACAATTCTTGCAATATTTCGTGGTATTGTGCCTCATGCTCTCAGGACACAATCTGACTGGAAATTGTGTTGCAGATAATGGTGGTGGAATGGATCCAGACAAAATGCGGCAGTGCATGTCTCTTGGTTATTCTGCAAAGAGTAAAATAGCGAATACTATAGGACAATGTGAGGCATAATATGATGTAACAAGAGCATGCAAACTATATGTCATGTTATCATGTTGTTGCCTTTCTGAAACTTTTGCTTTTGAGACTGTCAGATGGAAACGGATTCAAAACAAGTACGATGAGACTTGGGGCAGATGTCATCGTGTTTTCTCGATGCCGTGGAAAAGATGGAAAAAGGTATGTAATACATCATCTCAGCAATGCTGCACTGAATAGCACTATCAGTCCCTTTCTGTTATTTCTGAGCCATATATTTGTTGAATTAACTCCTTCAATTGAATATAATTGATGCAACACGTTTCCGTAGTTTGGATTTGACTAGAATGAATCTGGAACAAAATTTCATATTTTTTTGGTAATCAATGCTTTTGAACGGTGAAATTGTGTAGGTTATTATTTTTTTTTTTTTTTTGCATATTGCTGGCTTCAGTTTATCGTGGCTAGTTTTGGCGCCGGCAATTTCTTTTGACTCGTTACATTCAGCTGTATTTTGAGAATAACTAGCTCATGTACTATATTGATCACACTTTGACTTGCACATGGAGATAGTCATTGATTTATTCAAGCGATAAACCGATGCATGCTTGCGACTGATCTTTATCTTTCCTTTGTAGACCCACTCAAAGCATTGGATTGCTCTCGTATACATTCCTCACAATGACAGGGAAGGAAGACATTGTAGTTCCAATGGTAAACTTTCTTTTTTACATTTAGGTTCCAGTGTCGAAGTATGGATAGCATTGAATTATTTGCTGTTGCTAGGAACAACTTACACGAGAGTAGTGTTTAAATATGAAGTTCACTGATTATGTTTGTAAGTATGAGGAGAGAGATGACTTCAGAAATTGACTGCTTACATATCTTGAAATAGCTTGATTATGAAAGAGGGATGGGGGACTGGAGGAAATTGATGCGTTCAACAAAAAGTGATTGGGACCGTAATGTGGAGACAATTGTGCATTGGTCTCCATTTTCCACTGAGGAGGACCTTCTTCGGCAGGTTTTATTTTGTACTATTTGTTTGGCATTTTAATTTTGTAGTAGGAACTCATCTTTGCTAAAGTTCAATCTATTATTTGACAAAGATTTTTTTTTTTTTGAAATGAAAGCAAATATTATTTTAAGTGGAAAATGCCCTTTTTATTTAATTCCAGAAATATTCATTATGCATATCTCTGTAGTTTAATCTGTATCATGTTTTGCAGTTCAATTTGATGACTGATCACGGCACACGTGTAATTATATACAACCTTTGGGAGGATGATCAAGGACAGCTGGAGCTTGATTTTGAAGCTGATAAGCACGTGAGCCATTCGGGCTGTATCTCTTAAAGGAAGTGGATGTACGTCCTGAATAACATATTGTTCAAATGTGTTGACAGGATATTCAAATTAGAGGTGTCAATCGCGACGAGAAAAATATTCAAATGGCCACCCAGTATCCCAACTCAAGGCACTTCTTAACTTATCGGCATTCACTACGGGTATGATAGGCATTTCATTGAATTCTTTTATTTTTTTCTCACATCAGCATTTGTACCTCTACCTTGTCTGATCGACAAATAATTTTCTATTTTGTTTTGTTTCTTTTTCAGAGTTATGCATCAATTTTGTATCTTAAACTTCCAGCTGGCTTCAGAATTATTCTCCGAGGAAAAGATGTTGAGCATCATAACATCATAAATGATATGATACACCCTGAGGAAGTTACCTATCGTCCACAACCCAGCGCCGATGGTGTTCCTAGAGACTCTAATGTAAACCCATAGAAATTAAAGCATTTTATAAGAAGAATGTCCCATTTATTTGTTTGGTGTTGGTACTTACCGGGTCTTTTCTTTTTCAGATGTGTGCTGTTGTGACGATTGGGTTTGTGAAGGATGCAGTATATCATATCGATGTTCAGGGATTCAATGTCTATCACAAGAATAGGCTAATTAAGGTTTGTCAAGACCTGTATTATAAGTCAGTTCTAGTCTTACATGAACACTCACTGGGATGTTAGTTTTTTATTTCTGAAGCCATCTTTTCCACTGGAAAATTCCCACAGTGCATCATTAGAGTGTTCAACTAAAACTGATCTTGCGGTCGAGATTAATTTGTGCTGGAAATTTGTCATCATTTTTTACTCATAATTGTTTATTTTTTCAACTGTTAATCGAGTTTTATCAATTCCCAGCCCTTTTGGAGGCTTTGGAACGCTTGTGGGAGTGATGGGCGCGGAGTAATAGGTTATTTATCACTGACTTCATATGTGTTTCAATTTCTGATTTTGTAGATCCTAATAAAATATATCGTATTGTCAGGTTTACTGGAAGCAAACTTTGTAGAACCGGCCCATGACAAACAGGGATTTGAGCGTACCACAGTTCTTTCACGTCTTGAGAATCGATTGGTGCATATGCAGAAGCAATACTGGTTTTTTACTTGATCTGAGTGCATAGTCCTTTGAAGTAGACAGTTAACCATAAACTTGGTTTTAAAATATATATGGTGCCTCTTTTCAGGTCAAATAATTGTCAGTTAATCGGGTATGCACAACGTCGCGGTAAAAAATTATTGCAGTCAGAAGAAGGGGGTATGTCATTGACTGCCTGCTATTTGATACATTATTCTTTGAGCTACAACATGCACTCCCAGTTTGTTAATTCTTCTACCCAGTGATGCTCTAATTTATTTGGTCATGTATCTTTGACGGATTCACCAGATTTTCATCTCCGGAAATCTTCTCAACAGAAAGCCAGGGGCACGTCTTATGGGGTTCCCTCCTCGGGACGAAGGCCAGACAAGTTAGAAGGGTCTCCCAGAACATTGAACAGAAAGTACGTCAATGGACATGTGTTCAACGGAGGTGTATCCAGTAAGATGAATAATGGAACTACACCACCCAGCAAAAACGGGATGGAATCTCTTTCAACAATGCCATGCTCATCATCATCAGACGATACTGATGCGACTAATATTCGCCCAAATGGAAGCAGTCAGAAGCCAGAATCTGCTTACTCTACCCATTTCACTAACGAATCCTGTACTATTGATCAGCTAAATGAAGAGAACCGCCTCTTATTGGAAAGGTACTGCAATTATCCTAGACACTCGTTATTGGTTGCAATGCTATTAAGCTTATTGTATCATGTCTAATGCAGATTACAGGAACCGAAGGACAAGATAATATCCGAGTTACAGAAAGAACTAGAGTCTGAGCGAGAGAAGAACAGGTCACTGCAAGCTCAGGTATGTTTTACATTCAGTCCATGATATGTGTCTTTCTGCATTGTACACAGTTGAATTTGTTGCACGAATAAGTTGTGGATTAGATATATTCAACACTAATTAGGAAACCCGCATAAGAAATCAAGAAACTGGGGCTCTTTTTGTTCGTGAATCAGCCATGTCTAAAAGAAAAATTAAAATCCAGTCAATGTCCGTCTTGTTTAGATTGATGAGGTAGAGGAAAAGATAGAGGCGATGAATAAAGAGCAAGAGAGCCTCATCGATATATTTTCTGAAGAGAGGGAGCGGCGTGACGCTGAAGAGGAGAGATTAAGAAAACAGCTGGAGGTTTGAATCTCATTCCTCATCAATTTTTTTCTTTGCACACTCCTTCAAAGCCTCACTTTTCTCTGTCAATGAACAATGTAATTCGTGTTCATTTTTCAGGAAGCATCCAACTTGGTACTAGAGCTGAATGAAAAGATGGCACGGTTAGTGAGAAAATGAAGTACAGATTCCACTTCTCTTGCGCAAGCAGTCACTCCTATGGTGCACAAGTAGAGAAATATTGTTCCACATCCCTCACAGAAGGAGATTGTTTTTAGGTCTAGCCAGACATTTTTCTAGGCTTAGAGCTAAGCCAATGGGAACCCTCTATGGCGACTTTTTGTCAGGCTTATTTGTATAGAAGATTTGGTTTTAGGTCTATTCATTTTGAGTTATCTGCTGCTTATTCAAATCCATGGTTCCATATAAGATCCCATTAAGGACTCTGCTAATCAACTCTCCCATGTTACTCGATTTTTTTTAATAAGCCTATAGTTTCATTTCACTTCAACTGAACAAGCTCAGAGTTTGAAATTCTGAAATGAGCAGTGAGCGACTTGTGATGGATAAGAAACAGAGAAAAACGGCGCCTTCTTTCGGCATGTTGCCACGAGCATCTCTACATACCCCATTCAACAAGATCAGCAGCTTCAAGCTTTCTCTGTCGGTTCACCCTGGCAATAAAATCATCAGCTCTTTTACTCAGCTCCTCAGCCGACAAAGTTGATCCCTTACTACTCCACGCCTCCTTATTCCTGTCTCCCAGCTCAACTTTACGAACCGACCTTGATCTCGCAGCTGATCTGCTCACTTCACCTACCTTCTTGCTGCACTCCTTATGAACCACAGCGTTATCAGCTTTAACCGGCCTCTGCTGCTTGAGGCTCTGCCTCCTGCTGACATACTCATCATAGTACACTTCATGCAAAGCTGCTGGCTGTGAAGAATAATGTTTTGACGCCAGCAGCTTTGACTCCCCAACAAGGCCCAAGACTATCAAGTTGCCGACTATGAACACGCACTTGGGGCTCAAACAAAAGTGGGAGACGAGAGCTGGGATTGAGACGATGAGTGATTCAAATGATGGGTACCAGAATGGGCCGAAGAACACCAAGCTGCATGTCAACGCTGTCAAAACATATACAATGAAAGCATTGCTGTTCTTAACGTTGTTCTTCATGGATGATTGATGCAGATGCATCCTGTTGTTGCAGAACTTGTTCATGGCTTCAAACTTCTCAATCTTGATTGGATCCATAATAGGTCAAAAGGGTTGAGCTCAGAAATGAACTAGGGTTTGTCTCAGCAGCGGTGGTGAAATGCTTCCATACCTGAATGATAGAAGGACTTGTGGCGCAATGTATAAAATGGATTGGATTATATATAGTGGGTGAACAACTGATGCCCTTGAGCTAAATAATGGGAGCTGACTGTGTGGATATTGTTTGTTTATTGAGATTTATCCACATTTGGATCATCTTTTGAAGCATTTGTTTGATTGATTAATATGGGTTTAGCCATGAACACTTAAATTTGAGATATGAAATTGTTAGATAATAATACTTCAGATTATCAGAAATCAAAAATTTGAAATTGTTGGACAACATCTGAAACCACCACATCAAGATATAAATTTTTTAAGGACCTATCTCATAATTGTAACATAAGGAACAGGTGATTACTTTCATATAATTTATGTTTGATCTAGTACCAAGTACATTGTAGGACATGAATGTTCAAACCTTAACTATTTTATTTCTTATTATATATAATTATTATATAATTGAAGCTTATGGATGAATATATACATCTCTTGCCAATTGAGACAACTCTTATAAATGATCTTGTGCTAATCACACAGCCAATTTTATAATAAAGTGAGATTTATGATTGACTCAAAAGGCATGAAGTGTTTAGTGGCGGAGCAGACAAGAGTCTGATTAGTGGCATGTTGGGGTCATAGTCATACTGATAATTATATCCCCTTTTAGCCAAAAAAGGAAGAGAGCATGAGTATTTGGAACATCATAAATGTTGGCTGTTTCAACTTTCAGGCCCATTCCTCCTTTGAATTTTCATCTGTAGCCTTTATCCATTATCAATACTTAACTCTTAAGCTACACCAATTGTTCAAAGAGAACCACGAGAACCACAACTTGAGGAAAAAGAAAAAGAAATAAAGAAGCGTATCTCAGATTTTACTTCTTTTTCCGGAGTTTTTTTGTTTTGTTCAAGTAGGTTTTTGAGTGGAGACAGTTCATCATATATGAACCGTGAATACCGTTAATTGAGGACGGCTACGTAGTTCGTTGAAAAATAAAATAACACATAATAATTTATCATTGATTTTAAAAAATTTTAACGAGGCTGATTAAATCAACTCATGACAACTGCTTATTTAGACGGAGATAAAGAATCTCTCGATAAGGAGTTATAATGAACCTATACATCCCCGTCTCTATGCCCATTGGAAGGGAAGAAGTGGAAGCTAGACACTGAAAAGTCCTCCTCACGCCTTTTTTTACTTCATCTTTTGAACTGCACTCAACTACTCCAATAACATGATATATATATATATGATTAAATTATAATTATTGATGAGTTGTCAGATATGGTGTTGAAAAATTAGAGTGACAAGGGATGAATATTCATTAATTATAATTTTTTTTAACTTTTCAATATGTCACGTGACTGATTAAACTATTTGTGTAACATCTACCAGCAAAAAAAAATGATTAATGCCACACTTTAAATAATTGTAACGTTAGAGCTTAGCTTTCGTGCAATCATCTTTCTGCTTTAATAATTGCATCTTTGTAAACTTTGATTTATTCATAGAATATATTTTTTAATGTAAAGTTAATCACACTGTTCCTTGTTGGTGGATTCAATCTCTATGCATTTTTCTTCTGCGGAAAAAAATAATAAGAAGAAAGAATGAATGCTAGTGCTGTTCTGTGTTGTGCAGGATTTGGTGCCAGCAAAACATAGATCATCAGAAGCCCAATCCAGTAGTGACTCATCATATATGCTTAATTATCCAGAAAGGGCCTTGGCCTCTCACTCCAACAACTCAACTACAACAGCAAACCAATCAATCGAATTATAATAATAAATAAGGGAATTAAATATTGAATCATATTGAATGAGATGATCAAATATTTGATTTTAAAATTGAATATTTTGAATTCCATTTTCACGTAGTTCACATTTGTAAGCATCACTTTATTGCTCTAAAAGCTGTTCAACGGTAAATGGAGTTAAGCAAAAACATAAGACAGGTGACTTCATAAGAGCCAAGTGACAAGTTATGCAAATATCATTTGAAATTTGACTAGTAAAACAAAGAAAACTACGACATGCAACAGCGCCGATCATCGGATGAAATATCAGACAATCTGCTGGCGATAAAGAGACGGTCATCGGGGGTCTTTAAGATTCATGTTCTCCCTGTGAATAATAATGTAGCGAAATCATTCATGTTACAAGAGCTTAATGACATGAAGAACTATAGGGTGTAAAAAATTGGCTGATGATGTACGATGGAGCTTACTTTCTTGGGTATAATGAAATCCACAAACTTGGCCTTGCCCTTGCCATTGGGAGACTTGTGCTGTGCGCCCTCAGCCAAACCATATTTCTTGAGATGCTGCCTCACAAATGTATCGTAGATGAAGGCAGCACCTCGGAACTGTGGAAGCACTAGCCACGCCGCAAATATCAGCTTCACCGTGTACCATATCGGTATCCTGAAATAAACAACCAACCCGAGTCCTCAGCTACTCCTAACCGGTTAAATTACATCGACGGAATAAGAATATATAGACTTGGGTATTATTTCTCATACCATTCTAAGATAGGCTGAAGAACCATCTCCATGAGCGTGAGGAATGAGTAGAGAATCCAATAAGCAAGCCATTGTTCGTCGTCCACTTTCGACGTGCTCTCTATTGCAATCACGGACGCATACCTATGCATGATTTACAACATTTTTTTCCCACATCAATTACACCAAATAAAGTTCTACTATAGTTCCGGCCACAGTCTTAACAAGTGATTTGTTAGTGCTATGAGAGATTGTATCGACATCGCCCACATTGCTCATAGAATTACACCTTAAGTATAGTTAGACTCTTCCACTCATTGCCAATTGATTTTGAGTGTAGAACCAACTTACTAACATGATTCCCACACTTATCCTAACAGCTACAGATCCTGCATCACCCTCTCAACAAGGAGGTTTTGTATCTATGACAACTACGGCTTTGGTGCTGGGTTAGTATCTTCAAACAGTAATGATCAATGTTTCTACACGAGAATATATGTCAACAAATCAAGAAATCCATGCAATGAAACTTACAAGGGGTATAGGAGCATGACAGCCGGTCTGCAAACACAGGAAGAAACATGATCAGCCATATCAATTAAACTGACAGAGACAGAATTTCTGTTTCTCAGCATCAGAGTTTCTACCGTACCCAGCAAGTGAGTGAGCGTGAGTAAGCAAAACCCAGAGACGACCCATTTCCTTTCTACCGTAGACAACAAGCGCAAGCTCTCCAAAAATGAACACTACAGCAGCACCTGAAACAGAGCCCGACAGCCCGGACAAGCAGCAGAAGCAGTTCAGGAAGAAGAAGAAGATGAAGAAAGCTGTCTAGATGATCACAGAGAGGACAACAGAAGAGAAACCAAGACGTTGATTTGTTGGTAACCTTTAGATCAAGTAGCTCTGAGCCAGTGGATGACTGTGATCTGGTGGGGTTTAATAGAGCTACGAGCTTCGACAGATTTTTATAACACCGCCCGTTTCAGATGTCACCTGGGAATAATGTAACTGTCGGCCATTGATTGGCGAAACCGGACACGAACCGCAAGGACAGCTTCATACGCATATACAAATGTTGTCTTGTTTGTTGCAAACCCTCATTCGCTTTTCACTTTACGCTGAACTAACCGACGTCACTCTAGCTCCTTTCACGACGCTCGGCCACGTGGTGATGTCCTTTTTGACTGGAGACGCGAAATAGTCGGTGGCGCGCGTGTGGGCTTCTTTCTTTGTCGGATCATGCTGGGTTTCCCGGACTCGGCCCCCAAGCACGGAAGGGCAAGTGCTCCTTATCACAAATTAAGTTTGTGGAGAGTATTGTTGTGTATGACTGTTTATTAATTTAGTAAAATTTAGTATATAAATATAAATAATAGTCATGTTTCTTACTTCAAGGAATGAAAAATTCTCGTTAGTTTTTTTTATGAATGAGTGTATAGTTTAGCATTATAGTTGAACTATTCCATTCGTATAAAATATGTTTTTGAGTACCTAACCTTTACATAGACATGTTCCCGTGTCTATTTGCGTTGTAAGATTTTGTAATATAAATAAAACGTATATTTTCTAATCGATGTCCTGACTCCACTTGAATTACGTGATAGCATGATATGTGACCTATTTTGTGAATACATTATTTACATGATTTTTTGTTGCCTTAAAAATAGTCGAATTGTGTGAGAAAAACTGACTTACTGAAAAAGGTTGGTGTCTAGAGAACGAATTACTGTGCTTGAAAGCGGATGTGCTGAGTTCGAGAAATCGCTAGACGAAATTGAGATTTTGAGAGAACAAATAGTAGAACTTAAAAGGATCCGTGACAATCTTGATGGACATTATTAATGACACAAGACGAGTCACAAAATGCTCACAGAGAGTTTGATGGAAATGGAGACGAGCTACATAAGAACATTAAATAAGCAATTTCAATACCGAACAACAAGTTAAAGAATTGTTACTCTAGGTGAATTTGCTCACTTGGTTCGTCAACAACGTAACCTTCTGTCACCATGAAAATTTGGGAACCTCTATGAGTTTCAGAACCCCGACTCTATGAGGGCCAATGAAGTGCATAAGATCTTGCTAACTTTTTATTTGATATCGAATAATATTTCCATATGATGAGGGTAGAAACAGATGAAGTGAAAATAACGATGACCATAATGTACTTTACAGAGCGGACAAAAGGCCGTGTGGAGGTCAAAATATGAGGAAATTGAAGCTGACCGATGTGTTATTGTGACACTAGGCAGAGTACCCGTCGAATCGACGGGTTCGGTTCGGTTCGTAAAAATTAAATTCTGAATCAAATTATTAGTCATCGGTTTTTTAAAATTTAAAACCGCAATCAAACTATTAACATTTCAAACCGGACCGAACCTACCCGTTTCAAACCGAACAATTTTTTAAAATTTCAAATCGAACCGAACTGACTGATTTCAAACCAAACCAATCGATTTTGAACCGAACCGGTTCGATTCGGGAGGGAGAGCATAACCGCCGGGAGCGCGACATCCTATAATGTTATTATAGTAGATGAGAGGATCTCAAGAAGAGCCCGAACGACTAGCACTTTCCAAATAATTATAAGCTGTATTGTTCAATTTGAATAAATGATATTCCAATTAGAGACAAATTATGGCTTTGATGTTTGATATTAAGGATACGTATGAAGCGGATAAAAAGTTTTATTTCTTTGAAGGTTGAAACTTTGGACCAAAGCAGAAATTAATTGACAAAACATCACTCATCCTGCAAGTATCATAAGTTCAACAAAAAAGCTTATTGACTACTCATTGGAAAGAAATACTCAAAATGACGAGTTTAGAAATGGAATGAGACGACCACTGCCACCAATTTCAATTTCCCGATAAAAAAATTCATAATAACAATCCACACTGTCCTACACTAGGGTTAACTGAGGCCATACATGGTCCTATTACTTGTAAAACAAAGGAAACCACAACAGGAAACAACACCGATCATCAGATGAATTATTATACAATCTGTTGGCGACAAGAGGCGTTTATAGCTGGTCTTCAAAGATTCATGTTCTCCCTGCCAATGCAAAAAATCATTCATGTCACCTTCTAGACATTAGTGACAAGTCGATGGATGATATTGTATTTTGTATGGTGTTGACATATATATATATATAATGAAGCTTATTTTTTTGGGTGTGATGAAATCCACAAACTTGGTCTTGCCTTTGCCATTGGGAGACTTGTGTTGTGGGCCGCAGCCAAACCATGCATATTTCTTGAGATGTTGCCTCACAAATGTATCGTAGATGAAAGCAGCACCTCTGAACTGTGGAAGCACTAGCCAGGCCGAAAATATCAGCTTCATCGTGTCCATGTACCATACCGGTATCCTGAAATAAACAACCAACCCAAGTCCTCAGTGACTCTTAGGCTTAGCCGACTAATATATATCAATGAAAGAGGTATATGGACTTGGGTATTATTTCTCAAACCATTCTAAGATAGGCTGAAGAACCATCTCCATGAGCGTGAGGATCGAGTAGAGAATCCAATAAGCAAGCCACTGTTCGTCGTCCACTTTCGACGTGCTCTCTATTGCAATCACTGATCCGTACCTATTATTTACAACAATTTTCCCACCACATCAGTAGCATCCGAGGATGTTTTACCCTAGTTCGGGCCACTGGCCTAATACCCACACAAATCCAGCATCACCCTCTCCTCTAGGAGGTTTTGTTTCTTAGATAACTACAGCTAGCTTCGAACATTAATGGTCAATGTTTCTTCTACACAAGTAGGAAAAATCAAGAAATCTATGCGGCAATGCTGTGAAACTTACAAGGGGTACAGCAGCGTAATAGCCGGCCTGAAAACACAAGAACAGTAAACATAATCGGCATTCACAGAAACAAAACTAAAGATGCAACACGTTTCAGCATCAGGGTTTTGAAAGACACATTACTCAGCAAGGGATTGAGCGTGAGTAAGCAAATCCAAGAGACGACCCATTCTCGCTCTACCGTAGGCAACAAGTGCGAGCTCTCCAATAATGAAAACTGCAAGAGCACCTGCAACAGAGCCCGACAGCCCAGACAAGAAGCAGTTCAGGAAGAAGAAAGCTGGTTTAGATGATCACGGAGAAGAAAATAGAAGAGAAACTCAAGACGTTGACTTGTTGGTAACCCTTGTATACAAACGTAAGCCCAAACCGGCTCAGTTCAAATTGAGATTTGGCGGCTTCGAGTTTAGACTTGTCAGCCTCCAGCTGAGATGCCTTGATCCGTAACTTGGCCTTCTCATCCTCCAGTTTATCAATGTCTGCTTGAGCCTCAGCTGCCTCTAGGTAAGACCTTGCCGTCTCCAACTTCTCCAACTGGGATTTGGCATGTTCCAGTTGGGACTGACTAGCCTTCAACTGGGCCAGTGCGACTCTGAGTTGCGTCTTCTCTGCCTCCAACTCCAATCTGTCAGCCTTCAACTTGGCTTTTGCGGCTTCCAGTTCATGGTCGGTGCATTTTGATCCACCTTTACCGGCTTCGAACTCGAGCTTCTCAGCTTTGACTTCTGCCCTGTCAGCCTGAAGCTCGAGTTTAGCGTGCTCGGGCTCAACCTTGTCAGCCTGCAGCTTAAGCTTCTCAATCTCCAGCTGGCTGCTCCCTGCTCCTTGAGATTGTGCTGCCTGCTCCTTCAGAAGCTGCAAGTTGGCATCAGCATCAGACAAATTGGATCCAAATTTGTCAGACAAGTTTACTGGATCGTTAGGCATCTTCTTTTTCTTATGATAAAAAATGGGTCTGTGATTTGTGGGATGAAGTAATTACGTCGAATGGAGGATGAATCTGTCTGAGCAAGCAACACCAGTATATTTATGAAGAGATGGATCCGGCGGATGAACACCATTTTCTAACCAAATAAAAAATTTATTTTTATTTTTTTCTCAAATTTTACATTTTGTAAAGTTTCACTCTACGGAACAAGTCTAATATTTTTATCATCGGACGGAGAGATTTTTGGTGTCACAATTTTCATCATCCTTGAGTTCACATTAAAGGGTGGAGGGATTTTTAGTACCACGTGAACTGTAATCACACTCAATAACCTGTGGACACCTCATCTCTCAATGCCACATCATAATCCTCCTGGAAAGAATATACATCAACCAAACATTCCATGCTCCATAGTCAAAGACAGCATCACCATACATTGTCAATTTGTCTTTCCATTTTTTTCAATGAAGTCGATTCTAGCGCGAAAAACATTTTAGCACTTCAGGATCATTCTCACACGAAAAGCAAGAATCAGATTCCATTTAAAATATTGAAACCGATAAAATCGAAAATCAATTTCTCCAAATGCATCTTTTAGAAGAATATATATCTGATGATTAGTTTTTAATAGTCTTATTTCTGATGGGTGATTTTTATGAGTCTTGTTTTTTTAAACATTGTCTTGAACGCCACAGGTGTAAACTTGATTAAATTAGAGGGAGTTAATGTTGACCATCCCACAATATCAAGCACCTCTAGCATACATGCATTGTCCATTCTTTTGGCGTCCATGCCTTTTAATTTGTTGTTGTATAGTTGTTGAGAACTTGAGATACATTCATACTTATATATACAATTGGAAACTGAATGTATGTGAAATACAAGCAGGCACACATACAAACTTATATATAACACTAAATTTGATCAATTGTTAACTGATCGCACAGAAGAACAAAAATTTCAGCAGAATGAATTAATCACTGCTATGTGCTCTCTCGATTCTATAAACCAAATGATAACAATTCGGGACCCTCAACACCTCCATGCCTTCTAAACCTTTTCAAGTCGTGACCTTCAACAAAATTATCCAATTCATCATAACATATCTCAAAATCCTTCGCTTTCATTTTACCGAGTTGAAGGGAGAGTGGGTTCAATTAGAAAGGTGCTGAAGAAGGAACACGGATTGCGACGTTAAAGCTTGCAATTTGTAATACTCACACCTAATTAAACACGATGTTGAAGGGAGAAAAACCACGCACTCTTCAATCAACATCAATTGCCATCGGCATCTATCAGTCACGTATCTTCCATTACAACTCGTTTTTCGACAATATCTCTCATTCTATTGATAATCAATCTCTTTTCTTCATACATTCTTGGTGTGTATCGGATCATAGTGAACAGCAAAAGTGGTATGAACGTGTTGACTGACACCTTCGTAGTTCTTGGCCAACTACAGGGACTACTGTCAGAACAAGTATGTCAACTACAGTGTCTCCAGCGAAAGTGGATAGAGTTTGTCTCTTATTGCAATAACAACAGATGCGACGACTAAAGTTTCTCCAATTGCAGCTAGAGTTCTCCTACGACGATTCCTGATGGCTTTGAAAATCCTAATGTATTTTCTTCAAACTCGATTCAATTTGGATCGACTCTTCTTCAAATATGACTTCATTCATCTATTCCCCTTCCTCATCTAGCTCAACAAGTAGGTAATGCCC
Organism: Kalanchoe fedtschenkoi; assembly: GCA_002312845.1. Classification (NCBI taxonomy): domain Eukaryota; kingdom Viridiplantae; phylum Streptophyta; class Magnoliopsida; order Saxifragales; family Crassulaceae; genus Kalanchoe; species Kalanchoe fedtschenkoi. Next base: position 368,584 of record NQLW01000006.1, read on the forward strand.
TTCAACAAGCTATTCTTATCCTGATCACTTCATCCTCAAGGCTTACCTTTTTTTCCATCTTTGATATTCTAAGAGAGTACTATAGATTAAACCAAATTTTTTTTATGAACTAGAGTTTAGCAATCCCTGTCAATCACTCACTCGATGACTCCTCCAAAACATTTGATGAAATTTTTTTATCCTCCATCTAAACTGTGTAATTAGGGGGTGCACAAATGTATTGATGAAATGTCAAAAATGCTCATTGTGCATCTCTCAGATTGTGTGTTTTTAAAAAGAATCTCAATTATATTCTGTTTTGAAATGTTATGTATTCATTTTCGGAGAATGCATTCTATATATTACTTGTATTAATAAATTTTTTTTTTAAAAAAAAAAACCTGACTAGTTTCCCTGCTCGAATTTGTTTTGTCATGTTCGAGCATAAGGTGCACATTCCTCCAACTTATAATCTTGAAATGGTCAAAGCTGAAGTCGGCTCCAGGAAGAAAAAATATTGCTAAATGCCTAAAATTATTATGGATAAGTTAATTATTGTCTTCACCAGATAGTGACTGCTAGTAAATATTTAAAAACTAAAGTTTTGATTATTTAAAGATCAAGTTGCATATCTGCTGATGGACGGTGCTGTTTTTTTTTTTTCCTCTTAGAAATTTCATGTTCACATTAAAGAATATATATAGAAATCATGTCGCATTATTTATGAGCAACTTGATATATTTATATCTTAATTTTTGAGGTTGTTTCTCTCCGTCATTTCCCCTAAGGTGTATCATATGATGCTTCCTCAGTTATTGTTTAGTATTGTCTTTCGACATCTTTAGCTCCTCCCCTAGTCTGAATAGATGATTCAGATCTCATATTGTAAATGTTACATTCCCGAAATCAATTACAATACCTGTTTGGTAACACTAAGGGTGTGTTTGGGTTATGGAAAATTCGAGGGGAAAGAAAAATTGAGAGAAAATAAGAAAAAAATTTAGAGAAGGAAAGTTTGTATTAAAATTCAATAGAAAATAGAAGAAAAACTTGTTTAAAATAAAAAAAATATTTTAAAATTTTTCCATCACTTTTGACCCTCAACCAAACAAGAGTAAATATAATGAATTTTAAGAGGGGAATTCACTTTCCTCCAAATTTTTCTTTCCACCAAATTGTTCCTAAAACCAAACATACCCTAAAGCTATGTTTGATTTAAGAAAAATATGAGGGAAGAAAAATAGATCAAGAATGAATTATCAATGAATCCCATCTCTCATTTTCCTTATATTTAAGTATGATTAGAAATTTAGGGCTTGGCGGAATGTGCAGGTTTTGGCCATTGGGTGTGTTCCATGGCGTTGTCTGCTGAGCCAGTGAGAATATGCCCAATCTGGCTGCATCGGCGTTTCTGCTCATCACTTCAAAGAGCTATTAAATAATCCATACATCTCAGACTCGAATTACTACACTCAACAAACAAACATATGCTGGAAAAGTGCCAGAGGTGATCCGATGTAATTAATCTGACTAGAATATTAGTGTATGTATCAAATGTATCCGACAGCCGTCTCCCAATTTTATTTAAAATTCTTCTATCTATAGTAAAAAAATAAATTATATATATAAAAAATAAATTTATATGTATAATTTCAATGAAATTTTTAATTTGTCCTTCCCACAAATTAGTCTAAATTTTTAATTATGTAATTTTGTTCCTAAGAAAAAAATTTCTGACTCTGCGGCTCGGCTGGGAGATGCACACAAGATTCAAAGAAGAAGCACTTCATGGATTGCTTATGAATATTTTGGATATTGTGAAAACAAAGATGCAAAAAAACATGAAACTGAAACACAAACAACAAATGTCAGACAACATGCTGAGGGAATTAACACTAAACTAGTGGGCATCCCTTTATTTTGCCTCTGATGATCGTCACGCCCAATTCGATCGTGAAACCGATACCTGATAGTGAAGATTAAGGCTTGGGGGGCAGTGCGATTTTGTGACGCTTCAACTCCATCTCCAGCTTGAAAGCCCAGTTGCCCGCATACGTCTTATCAGCGTGTAACTTGTTGGATTCTTCCTCCAAGACCTTAATACGTTCCTCAAAAGCAGTTTTCTGAAGATCCAGCTCGCTTTTTTGTTGTTCGAGTTCTTCATCCAGCTTTGTTTTCTCATCCTGCAGTTTTTTATTATCCTTGTTTGCCTGCTCTAGCTGCTTCTCAAGATCCGCGGCTTTAGCACTCAGGGTTTCAACCTCTGCTTTGGTGGTTTTTATTTCATCTTCCAGTTTAGACTTATCGGCGTCACATTGGGATACGGCGGCTTCCAGTTTAGACTTCTCAGCCTCCAGCTCAGATACCTTGATCTGTAACTTGGCCTTCTCATCCTCCAGTTGAGACTTCTCCGCTGCCATACTAGTTGTAGCAGCATCTAGTTGATTCTTGGCAGCCTCAAACCTGCCCTTTGCAGCCTCCAGCTGCTTTTTCGCAGAATCAAATCTGGTTTTGCAAGCTTGGAGACTCAACTTAGCAGCTTCCAGTTTAGCGCTATCAATGGCTGCTTGAGCCTTGGCTGCCTCCAGCTGAGACCTGGCGGTCTCCAACTGAGCTCTCGCGGCTTCCAGTTCAGATTGAGCCTTCTCCAACTGGGATTTGGCATCTTCCAGTTGGGACTGAGCAGCCTTCAACTGGGCCTCTGCGACTTTGAGTTGCGTCTTCTGTGCCTCCAACTGTAACCGGTCAGCCTCCAACTGGGCTTTTGCGGCTTCCAGTTCTTTTTCGGTGACTTTTGATCCGCCTTTACCGGCTTCGAACTCGAGCTTCTCAGCTTTGAACTCTGCCCTGTCAGCCTGAAGCTCGAGTTTAGCGGCTTCGAGCTCATCCTTGTCAGCCTCCAGCTTAAGCTTCTCAAGCTCCAGCTGGCTGCTTCCTGCTCCTCCTGTAGATTGTGATGCTGCCAGCTCCTTCTTCAAAAGCTGCAAGTTGGCAACAGCATCTGCCAGATTGGATCCGACTTTGCCAGACAACGCTATTGGATCGTTCGGCATCTTCTGATGGAAAAAAAGGGTCTCTTGTGTTTTGTGGGATGAAGTAGCTATGTCGACTGGTGGATGAATCCCTCTGAGCAAGCAAGGCCAGTATTTATAAAGAGTTGGATACCTACGATGTGTTTGGTTTAGGGGTAAATGAGTAAGAAAGTAAAACGAGATGAAAATGAATTTTTCAGGGATTTCATTATTTTTTTCTTTGATTTTAATTGGAATGTGAAGATATTTTTGTTCTGATAAAAAAAATTTTATCACTAAATTTTTCTTTTCCAAACTTTATCTCAATCAAACAAAAAATTTCTTTATAATTTGCCCTCAAATTTCATTTTTTTACAAAGTTTCTCTAGACCAAACACAATCTTATATTTTCATAATTTTTAAAAATAAAAAAACATTTACAATCAATAGATCATTCTCACATGTTATTTTTTATTTTTCATCACGACACGCAGTAGTTCATAATCAGTTTTGACCATGATAGACGTAAGATATTTATCATATTATGTTATTGAGCATTAACGTTCGGCTTGGTTTATGAAAAATGAGTAGAAATACGAAAATGTATTGAAAATAAATTTCAATAAATGTTTTCTCATCATTTTTATAAGAGAATATTCAAACACTGTTGTTTTGATAAAATATTTCTTCCCATTGTCCAAATTTTCCTTTCACAAACTTTTTTTCAACTAAACAAAATATTTCTTCTGGTTCCGAAAAATTTTCTTATTTCATGAAGTTCTCCTAAAATTTATCTTTTTTACCGATGTCCCCTAAACCAAGCACATCCTAGCTACTGACCGATATTATTTCAAGAATACCTTGTTTTCATTGTTTTCTATCAAGACTACCCTACCTTTTGCTTTGTTTTCAGCAATACCCTACTTTTCTATTTCCGCTGTTAGTAACAGCGGAATGATATAGCAAATCCGCTGTTAACAACAGCGGATTGCCTTTTAACTTATTTTCGCTATTAGCATAAACATATTCCGCAGGTGGTGATCGAGTAATTACTTTAGGAATCCGTTGTTGCTAATAGCGGAAATGTGTTAAAAAGCAATCCGCTGTTGTTAACAGCGGATTTGCTATATCATTCCGCTGTTACTAACAGCGGAAATAGAAAAGTAGGGTATTGCTGAAAACAAACCAAAAGGTAGGGTAGTCTTGATAGAAAACAATGAAAACAAGGTATTCTTGAAATAATATCCTACTCACCAGAACTAGATCACTTCTTACTTGTTGAATTGGTTTTGTCTTACTGTATTTTTTTTTCCAATTTTAATTTTTGATTCTTTTATAAACATTCAAGCATTCTTGAGATTCAGAATTGTTTCAAGTGTCAATTATATATATGGGTCAACCAATTTTTGTGATGCTAGCTAACTGCACCATTGTATTCATCAAGATTAATCAAACCAACATAGTCTTAACTTTAGGTTGTGTTTGGTTTGCAAGAAAATTTCTGAGAAACAAAAATTTGAGAGAAAATGAGAAAAAATATTTTGTTTGGTATAGAAAAAATTTAGTTGGGGAAAATTAGATGGAAAAGTAAATTTTGATAAAAAATAGTATTTTATCACTTTCGAAAGTCATAAATTCAAGTCTTTGTGGTGCAGATACTGCATAAGCAATAATATATTGAATGTGCATGTGAATTTGTCCATAACGAGTCTGATTTCACTATCAAAATAAATGGAGTGTGCCATCAGAAAAAAATTAAATAAATTCCAAAAAAATTATTTTTCAGTGATTTTCTTTTCATTCCCATTTTCCCTAAAGCAAACACTTGATTTTATTGAACAATGACTTATGTCTCACATCGGTCATTACATGATCTCTAACGATCCTAATATATATGTAGTTGAGCCCTCCTGATTTCGAGTGTAGATCCAATTATATTAATATGATATCAGAGCAAATTTTTGCCGCACCCTTTGTATACGCTCGTGACGGTTATCTTGTTCCGCACGAAATCTTCTCACTTGCTGCCCTAACAAAGACTCTTGCAAATGAGGGTGAGTGTTGAGCAGTGAGTATCACACATCACCCTTTACATGCTCTAAGGCGATTCTAAGTTAGGCTTCCCCTCATAGTTAATTGGTTTTGACTGTATATCTAACTATATTGACATGGTATCAGAGCGAATTTTCTCCGCGCCCTTTCCAATGACGGTTATCGTTCTCCGCACGAGGTCACTTGCCGCCTTTAAGAAAGATATTGCAAGTGAGGGTAGGTGTTAAGTAGTGACTTATGTCCCACATAACCCATTACATAGGCTATAACGATCTTAATATATAGTTAAGTTCCTTCCCTCATTAATAATTAATTTCAGGGATAAAACTTAAAAGGAGCCCTGAACTACCACCATTTTCCTAATTGCGGTCTGAACTATCACGATTTCTAAAAAGGGTGCGATGAAAAAAATTGGACTGATTTTATAAAATAAAATTTACCATTACATTCTAAACCGATATTGTTATGTAACTTAGATTTGTGTACGAAAACTACTTCATTTTGTTATCAAAATAAATAATATCGTTTTGCACACATAACGAAAACAACGTATTTTCATACTCAATTATCAATAATTCTCAATAAATTTGATAAGATTAACTATATTTAAGTGTTCAAATAAACTGATATGAAGCACCATCCAAAATCAGTTCAATTTTTTTTCATCGCACTTTTTTTAAAAATCATTATAGTTCAGACCAATCTGTTAATATAAATCTAAAGATATTAACAGATTGAAGACTTATTTTTCGCGTGAGCACCCGGTGGGACTGCTATTTGTCCTTACTCTTCATCATACCAGACATTATTGAATGCAGAATTTTCCATTTTAATAAATAAATCTTAAATGTGTTTGTCAACTTTTTTTATTTATTCTGAGTTTAAATATTTTTTTTCTCACGTTGGATCGTGTGATCATTGATTGTTTGGTAATGTATTGCCACAGTTTTCGTCTTTTTTTATTAATTTTGTATTTTTGTTGGGGAATGAATTTTCATGTTCCACTACCATTGGTTGTGCGGAATATCTGTGGATTTTTTTTTTAATCAGGAGTCATACTCTCTCCACTATGATAATGATGCATATCCTTGATCAATTCACAAACACACACAAATTTAAGATAAAACAGAATATTTATACTTTATTTATCAAATTTATTCAATTTGAATACTTGAAATTTTAAAGACTTATCTTATACGTCCTGCCTAGCACGCTGTGGGACTACTGAATAATTTTCCTCATGCATAATCACACTAGGCATTATTAAATACTCAATTTGTCGATTTTTAAGATGATACATAAATCATAACAATGTTTTTTTCCCCTCCAACATGTCTCAATGATTTACTTGGGAAAGCATTAAAAATTCCGGTTTTAATTTCTTTTATCTTACGTTGGATCCTATGTTCATGATTATTCGGTAATCTATTCCCAATTATGCAGCTTTGGTCATTTTCTTTTTCTTTTTATCTTTTTTATCATGTGATATTGTGATTTATTAATTATGTTTCAATACATTGTCTATTTGTAGAAGCCATGGTTGCTGATAGTACCTTTTTTTTTAAGCAGAATTAAGTGTCTTTAAAAGTCAGCATTAGATTAGATGCCCCAATTTTTTGCCCTTTTGGTGCCCTAATTTTTTTTCTACGAATGCTTTTTTGCGTGATTTTTTTTATGTTATGGTGTAAGATGCTCGTTCCTGCAACTTATAATAATCTTGAGCTGATAATTAATTGCCGAAGTTGGCTCCACATAAAGAAAGAAATCCTCTGTAATATATGCAAAGGTGTGAATGATCTAAGTCTTGAGATAAACTAAGTTAATATATGTTTTTTCTGTCTTCGTATATATGTCGTTTAAGGTTAAATTGAGTAGATAAAAAATGAAATTTAATGTTAATGATTGAGTGAATTTAGTAGGTAATGATTTAATATATATTTTTAAAATTTTGTGTAAAAAGTAGAATTGATGAATTATTGCGCTCTGGTGTAAAATTATTTTTTATTGATTATGATAATGAAATTATTAATATTTATCTTTTTAAGTTACTTGTAGATATTAAATACACATTAAAAAATATTTAAAAATGGATAAATTTTTTTGATTAAATGACATGTAAAGACAACATATAATTAGCACTATCTATGACTCCTAAATAGATTGCTCCCATTTTAATTGTGTCTAGTTTGGTTTAAAATGAAAAACTTGATAAATAATAAGCAAAATGTTATTTATATTTGATATGTCTATATATATATATTTTTATTTCTTCAATTTTTTTCTAAATCAAATTTAAAATTCCCTCAATTTTTTATTATCTTTTTCTCTCTCTCATTTTTTTAAAACCAAACACGGCCTAAATATTCTCTCATCATCGTGATTGAGTTCACACCAGGCGGCTACTACAAAAATACAAATAGAATATATAATATATATTTACAACTCAGCTTGCGCGTCTGCCCATGAACTTGCTTGGAAATACTCAGAATTAATTAATTAATAATACCATTTTTTTTTGAACTAGCTAGTTTTTTCCTTGCTCGAATTTTGTCATGTTCTAACTTTTGTCTGCACCTTATTATAATCTTGACCTGGTCATAGCTGATGTCGACTCCACGACAAAAAAAATATCCTGCTAAATTTGGTATGGATAAAATAATATGGATAAGTTTATTATTGTCTTCTCCAGATAGTGACTGGCAGATTTCCACCAATAAATGTTAAAAATCTAAAGTTGAGATTTTATAGGTCAAGTTGCATGTCTGCTGATGGACTGTGCTATTTTTTTTTTTTCAGTCTTTGAAAACTCACGTTCATATTGAAGAACAATATATATAGAAAATATAAATGATGTCCAGCTAATTAAAATGGTGGAGGCATTGTATATAATTATGAGCAACTTGATACCTTTCAACCACACTTTTATTTTGAGGTTGTTTTTCATTTGAGATGTATCCTATGATGCTTCCTCAGTCACTCTTTTTTTTTTTTTTAAGAGGATCGATAGTGGTTCCCCACTTTTCCTTGGTGGTCAGGGGCCGCACTCTCCCTCCACTTTGATAGTGTACGTCCATACTCACTGCGGGCCAGCTCACGCGCACCTCCAGTGTACTTGAATAGTGTACGCTCATACTCACCGCGGGCCAGCTCACGCGCACCTCCAGTGTATCTAAGCGTAAATGCGGTACCAACAGGGCTTGAACCCAGGACTTTGGGGTTGTTAGACAAACACCCAATACCACTAGGCCAACACCTTGTTGGTTTACTGTCTTAAGACTTCTTTAGCTTCTCTTCTGGCTATGCTTGACCTAAAAAATGCGAGGAAAAAGTAAATAAATGAAAAATGAAATATCAATGCATCCCATCTCATTTTCATTTGGCTCTGAATGAAAAATTATAAGCAAAGTCAATTCACAAGTTTCAAAAATCCTGGCATAATACATAAGAAGGTATGAACATGGAGGCACTAAGTTTTGTGATAAATACGTTTATATGGGGTATGTTTATTGTTGTCCTCATCAGATAGTGATTGCTAATACATATTCAAAACTAAAGTTTTCATTTGGAGATCAAGTTGCTTATCTGCTGATCGATCACGGACGAGGGTGCTACTTTTAAAAAAAAAATATTTCCTCTTTGAAAACTCACGTTCTTAATGAAGAATAATATATACAGAAATGATGAACTGTTAAAATGGTGGAGACATAAATTATGAGCAACTTTAGATGGTGATTGTAGTAGGTCATCAAAGACCGTCTAAAGTATGATGAACTGTTATCTCATGTAAATACATGTGTTTTTGTACTAATATTTTTGCTTTTGTCTGATCTTATGCTAAAAAGAAATAATTTAGTAACGTTTAATTTTGACCTATACTATTCAGATTTGGAGAATGCATTCGATATATTATTTTTATTAATAAATATTTATTCTAAAAAAGAACTAGCTATAGTTTCCTTGCTCCGATTTATTTTGTCATGTTCTAGCATAAGGTGAAATCGGCTCCACTAAGAAAATATCCTGCTAAAATTATTATGTAGACATTTATTATTGATAGCTGATAATTATACATACTGAAAGCTAAAGTTTTGATTTAAACATCAAGTTGGATGGTGGGTACAATATATTTTTTTTCCTCTTTGGAAACTCATGCTCTTATTATTGAAGGCATTATTAATGAGCAACTTGATATATTTCTAGTTTCTGCCTTTTGTTTTTGAGGTTTGTTTTTCCAGTCATTCTTCCTCACTCCTTTATTAACGTAGTATTACGACTTCTTTAGCTCATATTGTCGATGATTCAGATTAAATATTGTATATGTTACATTCCCAAGTCAATTACAATATGCTAGCACTGAGACTATGTTTTGATTAGAAAAATATAAGGGAAAGAAAAATGTTGGAGAACGATTTTTTCTCGAATTATAATAGCTCAAACTAGAAAAATGAAATCTAATTTTTTCATCGCACATTTTTTGAAAATCGTGATAGTTCGGACCATAATTGGGTAAGTACTGATAGTTCAAAACCTCTTTTGGAATCTTTCTCTAATTAATAATTAACACGTCTGATTGGATTTGATTGAATTCAGTCGATTGTGCATTCTCATACATACATTCATGTCGGACTAGAACCTGATCCTACTGGTTGAACCGATCAATCCGATCAGACACTATAAATATAGAATTATGATTTTAAAGGATCAAATTAGTATTTTTTTTTGCTATATAATATGTTATAAATATAAGAAAGTTGTATACTCAATTTAAAATTGAGTGCGACTCCAACCCTCTTAGAATCCGCTAGTGCGAGCAATTGATAATAAAACAATTAGGGCTTGGCGGAATTGTGCAGGTTTTGTTTTGTCTTGTTGGGAATCACCCATACAAATGTCAATTTGGCTTTTCCGAACCACGCGACATAAGTCTAGGTCCGGAACGCCACAAAACTAATTTTCAGTGGCTTTAACGGTAATCCGAATTATCAGATACAGATCTGGATCCGGATTACCTATTTCTTACTTTGATCATTCTCAATCCAGATCTGAGATATAGATCTGGATCTGAATTGAGAATTTCCAAAAGAAAACGAATACAGCATGAAATATGAGTAATACCATATTACCTTAATCTCGTTGTCTCGTTTTCTTCGTGCGGCAGGTGACGCACCTCAAAAGGTATCCACACACAAGTATGGGATACTACGTCTGGCTGGAGTACTACTTCTTTTCGGATAAACCCTAACCTCACCCACCAGTATTTCGTATTGTTTAATACGAAGTAGAAACCCTAGGCTTGTATTTATAGTGAGATATGGACTTCGCCCTGCGGGCCAAGCCCATCAATTAGGTTACCAGATCTGCGTCCGTGGGTCAGACCCAGTTGGTATTATCCATGGATCATACCCATGAATTAACCTATCTGATTTATCCAAATCAGACGTGGGTTGAACCAAATTATATGTGGACCGAATCCTATTCGGTTTTCATTCAACTTAATATCTCATACTTGTTTGTGTACGACCCTTTAGGTTTATTCTTATTCAACCATGAGTTAGAGACCATTAATCATAAGTGCTCTCTAATAAGACGTTATGATTCCTGATTAAGAATAAATTGGTTCGAGATAACCAAACCTTTAGCCAATACGAGTCAATTCAACTAGTTTAATGAGCAGACTCCAACAATCTCTCACTTGCACATGAACCAGTTATTAATAATCCATCTGTCCGGCAATATCTTGAATGAGCATAAGGAAGGATAAAGTGTTATCTTTATTAGGCTCATTCACATTTCTCAATTCCTGAGTAAAGAATGATATATCAAACGACTACAAACATATTTAGAATAACATTGCTTTGTGAATTTCAGAGTCTCACAATCAAATCAAAACACTTTGATTGCTTATGAATTTTTTCGATAGTGTGAAAATGCAAAGCCAAAACAAAATGAAAATACAAACAACAAATGCTGAGGGAATTAAGACTAAAGTAGTGCGTCTCCCTCAAGTTTGCTTGTGATTGTCGCGCCCAACTCGATCGTGAAACTGATACCTGATAGTGCAGATTAAGGCTTGGAGGGCACTGCGATATTGTGACGCCCCAACTCCATCTCCAGCTTCAAAGCCCAGTTGTCGCCGCTGATCTTGTCGGCCAGTAACTTCTTGGCTTCTTCCTGCAAGTCCTTAACGCGTTTCTCCAAAGCAGTTTTCTGAAGGTCCAGCAAGCTGTTGTTGCTTTTTTGTTGTTTGAGTTCTGCTTCCAGTTTTGTTTTCTCATCGTCCGCGCCCGGTTTTTTATTATCCTTGTTTGCCCGCTCTAGTTGCTTCTCAAGATCCGCGGCTTTAGCACTCAGAGTTTCAACCTCTGCTTTGGTGTTTTTTAGTTCAGCTTCCAGTTTAGACTTATCGGCTTCGAGTTGGGATTTGGCGGCTTCCAGTTTAGACTTCTCAGCCTCCAGCTGAGATACCTTGATCTGTAACTTGGCCTTGTCATCATCCAGTTGAGGCTTTTCCGGTGAAATACTTGAAGTGGCAGCATCCAGTTGATTTTTGGCCGCCTCAAACCTGCTCTTAGCAGCCTCCAGCTGCTTTTTCGCAGATTCGAATCTGGTTTTGGAAGCTTGAAGACTCAACTTTGCAGCTTCCAGTTTAGCGCTATCAATGGCTGCTTGACCCTTGGCTGCCTCCAGCTGAGACCTGGCTGTCTCCAACTGAGCTCTCGCCGCTTCCAAGTCAGATTGAGCCTTCTCCAACTGGGATTTGGCATCTTCCAGTTGGGACTGAGCAGCCTTTAACTGGGCCTCGGCAACTCTGAGTTGCGTCTTCTGTGCCTCCAACTGCAACTGGTCAGCCTTCAACTTGGCTTTTGCGGCTTCCAGTTCTTGGTCGGTGCCCTTTGATCCGCCTTTACCGGCTTCGAACTCGAGCTTCTCAGCTTTGAATGCTGCCCTTTCAGCCTGAAGATCGAGTTTAGAGGCTTCGAGCTCATCCTTGTCAGCCTCTAGCTGAAGCTTCTCAAGCTCCAGCTGGGTGCTTCCTGCTCCGGTAGATTGTGCCGCCAACCCCTTCTCCAAAAGCTGCAAGTTGGCAATAGCATCAGCCAGATTGGATCCGACTTTGTCAGACAACGTTATTGCTGCGTTAGGCATCTTCTGAAAAATAAAATAATAAAAGCTGTGTTTTGTGGGATGAAGCAACTGTGTCTGCTGGTGTATGAATCTCTCTGAGCAAGAAATTGCAATATTTATAAAGAGACCATATACTAACGGTGAGTGTGGGTCAGCTAAATTAGGGAATAATTGAAATTGGTAGTAAAAGTGAATTTTTGTGTGGATTCCATCAAGTTTTTGTTTTTTTAATTAGACGGAAATAGTAATTATTGTAGGTATAATTGGATCTATATTTAAATTTAATTGGTGCGAGGGAATCTATCTATGTACATAATCGTTTGATTGTACGTAAAGAGCGGTGTTTGGTGAAACTCTGCTATGATACAATGTTAGTATAATTGAATCTACATTTAAAATCAATTAACAGTAAGAAGTATAATTATATATTAAAATCGTCCGAGAGCATGTAAATGTCGATATGGGAAAAACAATTACTCAACAAATATTTATTGATAAAATTTTCTAAAAATTTTAATTTTTCTTTCCTAAACTTTTCTCAATTAAATAAAAAGTTTCTTTTGAATCTTCCCTCAAATTTCTATTCAGATTGGGAGAATGCATTTCATATTATTTTATTAATATAATTTTATTTGTAAAAAAAATATCTAGTTTCCTTGGACCAATTTATTTTGTCATGTTCTAGCATAAGGTGCACATTCCCCCAACTAATAATCTTGAACTGGTCATAGCTGAAATCGGCTCTACTAAGAAAAAAATCCTACTAAAATTATTATTATGTATATAAGTTGCATGTCAGCTAATGGTGGTGGATACAATATTTTTTTTCCCTCTTTGATTCTCATTGAAGAATAATATATATATATATAAATTATGTACTGTTAAAATAATTGAGGCATTATTTATGAGCAACTTGATATATTTCTTGCTTATGTATTTTATTTTGAGGTTGTTTTTCCCCTCAGTCATTGAGTATCGTCTTGCAACTTCTTTAGCTTCTCTCGTAGATGATTCTCATAAAATCATAGTTATTAACGACACCGGTTATATCAGGAGCCCATGGGTGGCTGAAATTCACCCGCAAAATAACTAATGGAACTCTTCTCATTTCCTCAGGAAGAAACATCATTATTGTCTCTTTTTACATATCAGCTTTTTAAGATCAACCATTTGGTCGATTTATGTGATCCACAAACCCTTATACTCGTATTGAAGTCTAGTTTCATAATCCTACATCCGACTTAAAATTAGATCTTCCGAAAGCCTGAAATTCAATTATTTTAAAAATACCACTGACTCTAAAAACACGTTCAAACCTTATCCCACAACTGACCTGTGACAACACCCCTGTATCTATCTAGACCCTCAACCCCGGCCTAATCTTCAAGGTCCTTCAGTTGATTGCTTCAATACAACTGAAGAAATATAGTCAAGTCAGTAAGAAAAATGTTTGGAAATGAAAATGTTACCCAACGGCCAACAGTCTCATTTTTTTAGTATAAATAATAATTAACTAATATTGGAATGAATTAATTTTTTATCGTTGACCTAATAATTACTCCCTCCGTCCTCTAATACATGTCGTTTACGGTTAATTTGAGTAGATTAAGGTGAAGTTAATGCTAGCGGTTGAACAAATTTAATAGGTAGGTGGTTAACATTTTTTTGAAAAAGTTCGTGCAAAAAGTAAAATTGGTAGATGATTATTGGTGAGGAATGTATTCTTTATTGATTATGATAATGAAGTGATTAATGTTTGACAATTTAAGGTAGTTGTTGATATTAAATACGCATTGAAAATTGGTAAGTGACAAGTAAAAGTGGACAAAAAAATTCGGTTAAGTGACATGTAAAAGAGGACAGAGGGAGTACTAATTAAAACGTCCGAACAATTGAATCCAATCAATTGTGCGTTCGGATACATAGATCCGAACCAGATGCAATTCTTGAGTCAGATCAGTTTTTTTAGAGTTCAATATTGGTGTTGTAAGTTGTAATACCACACACAAGATTTATAGAAGAAACACTCTACTTTATTGATTGCTTATGAAATTTTCCGATTGTGTGAAAATGCAAAGCTAAAATAAGATGGAAGTGCAATCAACAACTGTCAGACAACATGCTGAGGGAATTAACACTATGGTGCGTATCCCTTTATTTTCGATCGTGAAACTGATAAATCAGAGAGTGCAGATTAAGGCTTGGAGGGCAGTGCGATATTGTGACGCCCCAACTCCATCTCCAGCTTCAAAGCCCAGTTGTCGCAGCTGATCCTCTCAGCCAGTAACTTCTTGGCTTCTTCCTGCAGGCCCTTGTTACGTTTCTCTAAAGCAGTTTTTTGAACCTCCAGCAAGCTGTTGTTGCTTTTTTGTTGTTTGAGTTCTGCTTCCAGTTTTGTTTTCTCATCGTCCGCGCCCGGTTTTGTAGGATCCTTGTTTGCCTGCTCTAGCTGCTTCTCAAGATCCGCGGCTTTAGCAGTCAGGGTTTGAACCTTTGCTTCGAGCTCATCCTTGTCAGCCTGCAGCTGAAGCTTCTCAAGCTCCAGCTGGCTGCTTCCTGCTCCTCCTGAAGATAGTGCTGCCAACCCCTTCTCCAAAAGCTGCAAGTTGGCTATAGCTTCAGCCAGACTGGATTCGACTTTGTCGGACAACGTTATTGCTGCGTTAGCAGGCATCTTATGATAAAAAAGGGTCTGTGTTTTGTGGGATGAAGCAAATGTGTCGACCGGTGGATGAATCTCTCTGAGCAAGCAATTGCAATATTTATAAAGAGAGACTATATACTAATGGTGTGTGTGGGTCAGAACAATTGTATATATTGCCACTAGTGTGTAATCGTGGAGGATCCATCACTTTTTTTTTTTTCGTGCCATAAAATTATATCATCAAAATTTCGGTTGAATTTAAGAAGACAAACATAAAAATTTTGTTGAAATTAAACATATAAATTTATTTTTTATATGTGTAATTTTTTTTTTTTTTTTTTGCATTGACAGAAGTATTTTTGGTTGGATTCGGGGGACAGCTGCCCCCAGTGGCTAGCTCCGCCTAAGGTCATGTGGTAAAGCTGACAATCCCCATTTCTAATATGATGTTTGAGTGCGTGCGTTATAATTCATATTAATAAATTTTTTTATAAAAATTATAAATATTGTTGGTATAGTTGGATCTGCACTCAAAATTAATTGACACGGAGTGAAGAGCCTAATTATATATATAAGATTGTTTGAGAGCATGTAAAGAGCGATGTGGGATAATCTTGTGCGAAGCTTGATAGCCGTCAAGAGCATATCATAAGGGTGAGGCGAAAACCCGATATGATAGCATATTAGTACTGTTTTATTTACATTAAAATCAATTGGTAATGAACAGTCCAACTGTATATTAAAATCGAATGAGAACATGTAAATAGTAATGTGAAACAACCCATTGCTCGACAAATATTTTATATTGATAATATTTTCTAAACATTTCTATTTCATTTTTCTTTTCTAAACTTTTCTCAACTAAACAAATAATTTCTTTCTAATCTTCTCTCAATTGGCCACCACATTAAAAGTCAAAAAGTCAAAAAATGTTTACAGTTAATTTTGTCATTCATTATTTTAATTTTTCATGCGACATGTATAACTTAATGACATGATACATATGACCTCCAAGAACCACTCCAAATAAATAAAATATTTACCATACTATGTTATTGAACAGTATTTCTGTGTATCATATTTATCAAAATTTTCTTAAACTTTCTTTTTTTTACACATTTCTCTAAATCAAACACAGGATAACTGTTTTTTTTCCCTTTCCAATTTCAATTTTTAATTGTTTCAGGAACATTGTTAATGATTCAGGTTACATAGGATTATGTTCAAACATTACTAACTCGAATTCTTTCAAGTGTCGATAACATACATGGTGGGTAAACCAATTTTTGTGTGCTACCTAGCTGCATCTGTTTTAATCGAGTCTAATCGAACAAAATAATTTGTAGTTTGGTTTAAAGAAAATTTGAGAGAAAGAACATATGGAGAAAAGAAAAAATGAGAAATTTTTTTTTGCTTAATATAAGACGGAAACTGAAAAATAAATTTTGATAAATATAAATAATATTATATTACTTCCCTAATATTTTTCCATCCATAACCAAACAAGTAATAGTGGATCTACATTTGTATGAAGGTCATCTGACCCTACTCATTTTTCGTTTTAGTACAAATATTATTTATATATATTTTATAATATTTATGAATATTTTAAATTTAACCCTTATAAATCATAAGTCTTGAACATATTTAATCATAAATTCAATGTAATTAAAATAAAATTTGAGCCTGGAGTAAATATTTTTGAATTGTTGACTGTCTAAATCACATTTCTGGCTCTGTTAGAAAACATAAAATAGATTTTATGAAAAATTCATTATCCCTTTATATATATATATATATATTTTTTTTTTATCCATTTCTCTTCAACCAAACACACAGCATTAAAGACTAATCTTTCGCGTCCTATGGGACTGCTATTTGTCCTTAAGCTTCATCACACTAGACATTATTGAATACTGAATTTCCCATTCTGTAATATGATAAATAAATCTTAAACGTGTTTGTCATCTTTTCTAATTTATTCTGGGTTTCAATAGTTGCTGTCCAGAATAGTTGCTGCCGGTATTACACACAATATTCTAAGCACATGTCTTTTCTATAATTATCTTTACAACTCAGTTTACGGGTTAGCTGACGAACTGGTTTGGGAATCTCCGAATAATACCATTTTTTAAAACTAGCTACTTTCCTTGCTCGAATTTTGTTATGTGCTATCATAAGGTGCAGGAATCTAATTGTTAGACGGATCAAAATGGTTATGTTTACAGTTTTTTAGTTATTGGTTGGGTTGGTCGGATCAATTCGTCGGTCCAATAAATTAAATTATGAAATTTAATGTTAAATCAATAAGATATAATTTTAGTTTTGCTCAACAGCACGAGTTTAAGATGGAACCGAGAGGGTTTGAGTTGTATTGTCATAAGTGAAGTTTTTGACTAATTATGCAATAATTTTTATATCAACTAAGTATTAATAGTTAGATTATAGATTAATTATTAATTAATTGCATATAACTAGTCCAATCGGTTTACGTTAATATGGGTCCTGTTCCTTAGTTTTTCGATTGAACCTCCGATAATTATACCTGACAATTAATTAAATGGAGAATAAATATATAGAAGCAAGCAGGAAGGCCAATATTTTATAAAGAGAAGTATCCAAATGCTAGCTAGCTCAATAATATTTTTTTTTATCAAGTTCAATGAATCCATCAAATACAATATATTCGTCAAGGTTCTTATATTAAGTTCCATGATTCGATCAAGTTCAACGTATCCGATGAGGTTACAAAAATAATATAATTATTTCCTATACATTTTTATAACATTTTCCATGATGATGAAAAATAAAATGAAATCCTTATTCTTTTACTTTTAACATTTTCTATAACAAATCAAATAAAAATAATATTAGATGAAATTCTTAAAGAATTATATTTCCTTTAATTTTCCATCAATTTTTTTTTCCATCATATTTTTCCTAAACCAAACACACTCTTAAAATCATTGTCTCGAGTTCTATCAGGTTCAAATCAACTACAAATAAACAAAAGTAGTTACGTTTTATTTATCAAATTTAATCAAATCGAATACTCCAAATTTTAATCACTTTTATCTCAAGCGTCCCGTCGCCCAGCTTAGGTAATTTTTTTTATTTTTTAATCATATGTCAGGTGATTTAATTATTTTTCAATGTCATTGTCTTTTTGACGAAGTCATGGTTGCTGGTAGGACATTATTCTAAGCAGAATTCTTATTATAAATGTCTTTACAAATCAGCATGATACATTTCCTCTCATGGACATAACTTTTCTTAGGTGTTTCAGTTGTGTTATAACCATTGTGGAGTTGAATTTAGAATTATCAGGAATCATTTTTTTATTATGTAATCAAATTTTAGTAATAATTATTTATATAATTTGAAATCATAGTTATTAAAATTAGATTGAAGGGCGAACTAATTAGAGTTATGTTTCTCGGTTGAATTTGCTTTCGAACCTGTTCAAGCGTCTATTGAATTACTCATGTTTTTTTATATTTATATAAATGACAACTAAGTATGTCAATAATACGACAACAGTCTCTTGGTAGTGGTACTGTCAATTATCTTCAATGGCATGAGATACTGACCCAAAATTTATATAAACCATCCAACCAAACCCGACTTGTAATAATTCATAATAGTATTATATCAATCATTTAGTTATTAAATTTATTTAACCACTCATCTTGATTTTATTTTAATTTATTCAAATTTATCAGACGGAGGGAGTACAAAGGTGCGAATGCATACTAAGTTTTGAGATAAACTAGGTTAATATAGATATGTTTAGCACCAATATTCTCTCATCATCATCGTTGAGTTCACACAAGGCGGTTACTACAAATACAATATATATTTACAACTCAGCTTGCGCGTCTGTCAAAGAACTTGCTTGGAAATGCTCGAATTAATTTATATTTTATAATACCATTTTTTTAAAACTACTAGCTAGTTTTTCCTTGCTCGAATTTTGTCATGTTCTAAGTTTTGTCTGCAACTTATAATCTTGACCTGGTCATAGCTGATGTCGACTCCTCGACAAAGGTGTGGATGCCCTAAGTTTTGTGACAAATAAGTTAATATGGATGTGTTAACTTTTGTCTTCTCCATCACCAGATAATGACTGCCAATACATATTCAAAATCTAAAGTTTTTGATTTATAGGTCAAGTTGCATGTCTGCTGATGGACGGTGCAAATTTTTTTTCTTTTTCTGTTTTTGAAAACTCACGTTCATATTGAAGAACAATATACATAGAAATGATGCCCTGCTAAAATGATGGAGGCATTATCGTTTATATTTATATGAGCAACTTGATATCTTTCTACCCTTTATTTTTTGTCATATGTTCGTTGAGCTGTATCTCATATGATGCTTCCTCGGTCTCTTTTTGGATATCCCCTACTCATAAACATTAAATACGAATTTGTATCATGACAACTCATCGTTCTTATAATTTTTTTCATACACTTATCTTCCACATTAGATAAATCTCCATACAATTCTGTACATGAACTCCACTTTTTAAATACTATTTTTTATATTTTTTATAGTATATTCATTATCATTATACGGTTCATATGAGGAATATAATTAATATTTTAATAATTAATAATATGTATGTATGACATTTTTAATTTTAAAATGGCGTAAAAATCCAGCCCAATTTAATTTCAAAAAGTCCTAATCAATATACAATGTTTATAATTTATAAACGCCGTATAAAGTGCATGTGATATTCTTATACAATGGTTTTAATCATAAAACACCGTATAAAGTTTAGGTTTTATACGGCATTTCAAATCTCCAAACATCGTATATTAATTGTCATGGAGAGCATCATCTGCGTGATACCACATTATGTTAGATGTCCATGAACTCTTCTTCACAACAGTATGAAACTGCCAGATAAGCTTCGTACTCTGACGTAAATTTTTCCATGAAACTCTGTTAAAGATGCCCATATCTTCCCTCCTGAATGATTCAGATCAACAATAATCAAGGCTATGTTTGATTTAACATTGTGAGGAAACAAAATATAAATAAAAAATAAATTATCAATGGATCCCATCATTTTTAGTGAATGGAAAATTATATGCAAAGTCAATTTTTCAGAAGTTTAAAAAAATCATGGTATAACACATAAGAAGGTCTGAACATGAAGGCACCCAGTTTTGCAGTAAGAATGGATCACTTACCCTCCCATTTAAATAATTAAATAATAAACCACTTGAACTAGTTTCACCAATTAATTAATTAAGAGATTTTAAGATCAAAACATTTTAACTTATTAAAAAAAGTCTATTATTTAATTTTATTTAGGAGCCCATCTAAACTCGGGATCATACCCGCAGAACAGCTCCAAAGACTACTAGACCAATGCCTTATTGATTGTGACCATTAATACATATTGAAAATTAAAAATTTGATTTTTTTTAAACGTGACGTTCAAAAACTCGATGGTTCACGGACGGTGCCATTTTTTTTCCTCTTTGAAAACTCACGTTCTTATTGAAGAATAATATATATAGAAATGATGCCCTGCAAAGATGATGGAGGCATTATTTATGAGCAAGTTGACAAATTTATAATTTCTGCCTTTTATTTTGAGGATGTTTTTCCTGTCATCTTCCTTGAGATGCATCTATTATTGTTTATCGTAGTATTACGACTTCTTTAGCTTCTCTCCTCCCTGATTCAGATAAAATATTTTGCAAGTGTGCATTTAAAAAATGTATTTAATGTATTTTCTTTTTAATTTTAGTATAAAATATAAAATATGGTGTTATAACTGAAATAGAAGAAACTAAATTATTTTTACACGGATTTGAATGGTCAAGTGATAAATAAAAAAAAAAAAAGATAAAATATTTACAATACGCGTCTCCTTTACATTATGTGCTTGCTAACACTGATAAGGCGGCTCTTCAGACCGCCTGGCATGGGTTTGTCGATAAATATGAAGCTCAAGCTCAAGCTGGATTCAGAATCGTCAGTCTGAGGACCCCATAATTTCTCAAAGTTACAGCTTACAGGCACCATGGTGCTAGAGAACTGTGCAATCTGCTTTAACTACTGGACCTCGCATGGAAACTACACGGCCGGTTATAATTTACTGATACGCGACCAGCACATACCCGAAGCCCATGCAAGCGTTGTTCCGAGACCCCAGCCCCAGCCCCAGCTCCAACCCCAACCCCAACCCCAGCTCCAGCCTTACAATCAAGGTATTCCGATCGCTACCCTGCAGACCCAGTACAACAACGCCCACGTCAGAATTAGACTTCTGGAGTCCCAGCTAAATGATGCCAATTCCAGAAACGGCAGCTTGCAGGCTCAGCTCAACAGCATCAACTCCCAAATCAGCAATTTGCAGAGTCAGCTTGCTGCATCCAACGGCAGAGCTAATGATCTGCAGAATCAGCTAGATGCTGCAAATTCCAGAAACAGCAGCCTGCAGGCTCAGCTTAACAGCGCCAACTCCACAATCAGCAATTTGCAGAGTCAGCTTGCCGCAGCCAACGCCAGACCTAATGGTCTGCAGAATCAGCTAGATGCCGCAAACTTGAAAAACAGCAGCCTGCAGACTCAGCTTAACAACGCCAACGCTCAGAACAGCAGTTTGCAGAGTCAGCTCGCTGCAGCTAATGCCAGAGCCAATGATCTACAGAAGCAGTTAGACGACTGCAAGAAAGAAAAGAAGGATCTAGAGGACGAGGTTGCTAAACTGAAATCAGACAATGCGACTTTAGTGTCCGAAAACAAGAGACTGAATGATGAGCTGAAGAAGAAGGACGCTGATACCCAGAAATACTATGCAGATAAGATCGACGCTGAGAACAGAATCCAAACCAAGCTGGAGCCTTACATCCAAGCTTTGAAAGATTTCATGAACATGAACAATATAACAGGCTACCCGGCTGGACCATGATAGATCCAATTTCAGAAATTATTATTTCAGGGAATAAATTTGGCGAAGAATAAATTGCACGGCCAGGACAGGAGGCCAATCCTTGGTTAACTCCTGAGATATTGGCAGTATGTATTAATGTCATTGTGTTGTATTTTAAGAATTCCAATTTGTTGCTTCTGTTTATCATTCCTGGAATCCCAGAATTATATTTCATGTTTTTAAAGGCTCGTTCTCTTGAAGTTGTTATTAAGTTTCAGAACCATAGACATCGGTATCCTGACCTGATGTGTCCCACAATTAATCATCATCACGTGGGGCATGACTAATTGCCTTTGGTGTATATTTGTTAGTTTATACTTGTTAGTTCAGATATGTTAAAGATACACCCTTGAACTGATCACAGCCATCCTTTAGGTTGTGTTAGGTTTTGAGAAGAGCAGAGGGAAAAAAATATTGAGGGAAAGTTATGAGAATTTTGACAAAATAGTTAATAAAGCTCCTCATGGAATTGATGAACGAGATGTGGTGATGGAGATGAGATATTTATATCTCAGTAATGAAGATAATGAGATAGTGTTTGGAGTTCAATTGTCACACCTTAATTGTTGGTCACACTTTGCATCATATAACGTGTTTCATAATAATTGTTCTTAGTCGTTATTAGTCGTTACAAGCATAATTGTCCTAACCGTTACAAGCACGTTACAAACATAATTGTCTTAGCCGTTACAAGCAATCCTATTCTTCAACAGAGCGAGCAACGTAAGAAACAAGCTGGAGCAAGAACCAAAATGTCGTTGTTTGAAACGACGCAGGTGTTTCAAATACAACGCCTTAACGACACCGTTTATAACGACGCTGAAGCAAGTTCAGTCAAACAAATTTTGAAGGTTAAGCTTGAGCAGGAGAGAAAGGAATGTAGAAGGAGGAAGGGGTTTGGTTAGCAGATCGGCCGCCTGATCATGCGAACAAACAAAGTAAGGGCAGATGATCTGAGCAGCAATTTGATCACAAATAAGGTGGCAGATCACAACGTGCTCTGTGCGTTCATGTTAGATAGGATTTTGAGCAATGGTCAGAGCCGATTTACTGTTGCTAGCGATCAGAACCAGAGTGACACTGGAGCTGTGAAGAGGTTTCAGAACGTTGAGTACGCAAGGAATTTCTCTCACGACATTGGCCATAATATGATACTCAACTTCAGCAGAGGAACGAGACACAATAAGTTGCTTTTTGTATTTCCATGAAATCAATGATAAATCAAGGAATACAAAAATTTCAGTGACTGACCTACGAGTCAATGGACATGCTACCCAATCTGAGTCACACGTTGCAGTGAGAGTAGGAGATGAATTAAAGTTATATAAGAGACCTTTTCTTGGAGCGGATTTGAGATACCGGACCACTCGAGTAGCTGCTTGAATATGATGTTTACAGGACTGAGACAAAAACTGGCTCAGACAATGTATTGCAAACTTTATATCTAGTATTGTGACAGTAAGATCGACACAGCAACCTATAAGTCTCCTTTAAGAACCTAGAGCAGTCAGTAGAGGACCAGAAGTACTAGCCAATTCTTGATTA
The DNA here is from genome assembly GCA_002312845.1 of Kalanchoe fedtschenkoi. Taxonomy (NCBI): domain Eukaryota; kingdom Viridiplantae; phylum Streptophyta; class Magnoliopsida; order Saxifragales; family Crassulaceae; genus Kalanchoe; species Kalanchoe fedtschenkoi. Next base: position 391,895 of record NQLW01000006.1, read on the forward strand.
ACATCTATATGAGCAGTAACTAGTTTGTAAGCTTCCCGACATCCAGTATATCCAAGAAAAATCCAGGTGGAGGACCAGCAAATTGAAGGCCTAAAAAATACTTGGTGATACCTAAGTCTTTCAACATGAATTGAGTGCTCAAAAACTGTCTGTGAATTGTCTGAAAGAAAGATATCATCCACTCATAAATCAAAAGGATGACAAACTATCATTCAGAGGTTAATGTGAACAAGAAATGATCAAAGCACTGAATGATGGCAAACTCTTGTAAAGCTTGAGATAATTTTTAAAATTATTGTCTAGGTGCTTGTTTGAGACCATATAATGATTTCAATAGCTTGCATGCAGGTGTGGCACATGCCTCTTTCTGGTAGATTTTGTACTCTGGTAAAATTGTCATAAAAAACTTCGCTTGCGAATCGCCATGTAAGAATATATTGGTGATGTCTAACTAGAACAGAGGAATTGCAATAACAACTAGTAGCAACCTCACTATCGTCACTGTGGCCATTTATGAAAGATTTAGGTGCCGCTAAGAAAATTCTTGGGGATGGAGTTACAACAAAGCTCAAGAAAACTACGGTTATCTCAGCACAGGTATGTTGAGAAGGTACTAGATAGGTTTGGGATGAGTGGTACAATACCATTGAGCACTCCGTTGGAAAATCACGTTTCTTCAAAATAGTGTCCTAAGACAGAAAATGACATTGAAGACATGACAACGGTTCCTTATGCTAGTGCAGTTTGCTGCTTGATGCATGAAATAGTATGTACTCCCCCTGATTTAGCTCATGTTGTTAGTCAAGTTGCAAATATATGTCTAAACTAGGTAAGCGACATTTGGAAGCAGCAAGTGATTTTTCAGGTATCTGAAAGGTACTGCAGGATGATATTGTGTTATACAGTCATCAGAATGACTCATCAGTTGTTTGATATGTCCAGCCTATGGAGGTGACTTAGATGATAGAAGATCTACTAGTGGGTATATTTTTACTCTTGGTGGAGGGCCTGTGTTGGAAGTCAACTGTTTATTATACTGTGTGGTATTATTTACTAGTGAAGTATAATACATGGTAGTGATTGAAACTGTAAGAGAGACTTTATGGCTTACCAGATTTATAAAGAAATTGAGTGTTCACCAAAATGGAGTTCAGTTGCATTGTGATAGTCAAAGTAATATTCACTTAGTAAAGAATCATGTGTATCATGATAGGACTAAGTATGTTGATGTGAGATTTCACAAGATCAAAGAGTTGATTGCATTTATGAAGTTACTGTGATAGAAGATTCAAGCTTTAGATAATGCTGCAGATATGCTGACGAAGAGTCATTACACACAAATTCAAGCATTGTTTGGACTTACTGAATGTTCGCAACTGCTAGAAGAGCATAAACCTCAATCCACTTTGAGGTGTGAGATACCGAGATTTTATCTTCTAAGGAGCAAAATATTTGTTAAGGTGGAGATTTGTTGGGTATAACTCATTTACTGGTAAAGAGCTGATGTCTGAGAAGAGCGGAGAGAGCGAAAGCGACATAGGATTGAATCTCAGTGGATCGTTTCAGCAAGGCTAGTAACTGCAGCAGAATTATGTGAACTTTGGGGTGCGAGAGCGAAGCCCCACAGTATGGTACATGAGTGATTTAGTTAAATCTGTTCCAAGAGTACGTGTTACTATTATAATTATCATGTATTTGTAATCTAATTCATACGGCACTCTCAATAAGAAACAATGGGTCATTGCTCCTGATAATGTAGATATAGCTGAATTTCGTTAAATATGGTGAATTATTTATTGTTTTTCTCTTGTTAATTAGTCAAAATTCTAAGCAAAGTTCAGTATCATCAGATGAGATATCAAGTGTTATAAACCCTAACTTTTAATTCTACATACAAGATCTATAGAAGAATCAGAGCAAATTTGAAAATGCAAAGCTAAAACAAGATGAAAAAAACATGAACTGAAATACAAACAACAAATATCTGACAACATGAGGGGAAACTAAAGTGCGTATCCCTTTATTTTTTGCTTGTGATCGTCAACTCGTGAAACTGATACCTCATAGTGCAGATTAAGGCTTGGAGGGCAGTGCGATTTTGTGACGCTGCAACTCCATCTCCAGCTTGAAAGCCCAGTTGTCCGCATCCATCTTATCAGCCATTAACTTCTTGGAATCTTCCTGCAAGTCCTTAACACGTTTCTCCAAAGCAGTTTTCTGAAGATCCAGCCAGCTGATGTCGCTTTTTTGTTGTTTGAGTTCTGCATCCAGCTTTGTTTTCTCATCCTGAAGTTTTTTATTATCCTTGTTTGCCTGATCTAGTTGCTTCTCAAGATCCGCGGCTTTAGCAGTCAGGGTTTGAACCTCTGCTTTGGTGGTTTTTATTTCATCTTCCAGTTTAGACTTATCGGCGTCAAACTGGGATTTGGCGGCTTCCAGTTTAGACTTCTCAGCCTCCAGCTGAGATACCTTGATCTGTAACTTGGCCTTGTCATCCTCCAGTTGAGACTTCTCCGCTGCCATACTAGCTGTAGCAGCTTCTAGTTGATTCTTGGCAGCCTCAAACCTGCCATTCGCAGCCGCCAGCTGCTTTTTCGCAGATTCGAATCTGGTTTTGCAAGCTTCAAGACTCAACTTAGCAGCTTCCAGTTTAGCACTGTCAATGGCAGCTTGAGCTTTCGCTGCCACCAGCTGAGACCTAGCGGTCTCCAACTCAGCTCTCGCCGCTTCCAGTTCAGATTGAGCCTTCTCCAACTGTGACTTGGCATCTTCCAGTTGGGACTGAGCAGCCTTCAACTGGGCCTCGGCAACTTTGAGTTGCGTCTTCTGTGCCTCCAACTGCAACTGGTCAGCCTTTAACTGGGCTTTTGCGGCTTCCAGTTCTTTTTCGGTGACTTTTGATCCGCCTTTATTGGCTTCGAACTCGAGCTTCTCAGCTTTGAATTCTGCCCTTTCAGCCTGAAGCACGAGTTTAGCTGCTTCGAGCTCATCCTTGTCAGCCTGCAGCTTAAGCTTCTCGATCTCCAGCTGGCTGCTTCCTGCTCCTGAATCGTTCGGCATCTTCTGATAAAAAAAGGGTCTGTGTTTTGTGGGATGAAGTAGCTATGTCGGTGGAGGCCAATATTTATAAAGAAATGAGAGGAAGTTAGGAGGTAAGGAAAATAAAAAACATAATGATTTTTGCATGGATTTTATTAATTAGAGGTCAAAAATTCAATGAAAAGTGTAATATTTTTTTAATAAAATTTTTATAACCATTCAATTTAACTTTCTTTTCCAAACTTTCTCTCATCAAATAAAAATTTCTTTCTATCTTCTCTCAAATTTTATTTTTTCACAATTTTTTTATAGACCTAAGAGAGCCTAATATTCTCATCATTCTTGACGGGTCACTACAATTTTAAAATTATTTACAACGAATCAATATTTGCCATGTTATATTGATCTGTGTTAGCTCATAATTAACTCCATTCATAATATATATGTGGTGGTTGTCATGCATAGCACAAGAATCATTCCAAATAAATATGATATTTATCATATTATGTTATTGAACATTACTGATGTGTGACACATTTATCAACTTTTTCGTAAAATATTTCTTGTTTACTAAATTCCCCTAAATCAATCACAGCCTAAAATTTTATTATCTTTTTCAATTTTTAATTGTTTTGGAAACGTTCTTAATGATTCAGGGTACGCATAGGATTATGTGAAAACACTACTAACTCGAATTCTTTCAAATGTCGACACTATACATGCGTCAACTAATTTTTATGATGCTACCTAGCTGCACATCCAAATTAATCAACCTAAAATAATAGGAATTTTTGGTTTAGTGAAAATTTATGAGAAAAAATTCAGGAAAAATGAGAATTTTTTTATTTATACAAATAAAGTTGAGTGAGAAAAGATTAGGAGGAAAACGAAAAACAAATTTGATAAAAACAAATAGGGTTTTATAACTTTTCCAATACTTTTCCACCTATAACAAAATAAGCAATTATCGATTTACTTATTTATGAGGGGGTCATATGACCCACTCAATTTTCATTTTAGTCCATATATTATTTATAATATTTATGAAAATTTATATTTAACCATATAAATCACAAGCATCGTACATATCAAGTCTTAAATTCAATGTAATTAAAATATAATTTGAGACTCGGGTGAAAGTTTTTTGAATTCCAGATCCCTTTAAATTATTTTCCTGGCTCCATTGATGAAAACAATAAAAAAAATATTATTCTATGAAAAATTCATTTTTTCTCAAATTTTTTTTCACTCATTTTCTGAACCTTACACTGAGATAAAGACACATCTTTTGAGTCCGACTGCTGTTTGTCCTTAAGCTTCATCACACTAGACATTATTGAATACTGACTTTTCCATTCTATAATATGATAAATAAATCTTAATGTCATTCTTGCTTATTTATTCTGGGTTTAAATATTTTTTTCTCGCGTTGGATTCAGTGATCATTTGATTGTTTGACAATTTATTGCCAAAGTTTTGGTCATTTTTTATTGGGGAGTGGATTTTTATGTTCCAATACATGCAGACTAGGTGATGGTATTGGTACGAGGGCTTTCATATTGAAATAATGAAAATAAGTTTTTGTTATGTCATATAAGATTTGTGTATATCAATTCAGTTTTGTTATAAATTTTCTTTCTGCAAATTTATTATACACATTGAAAAAAACCTTCAAACAACTATGCGTAAACACACATGTCATATTATACATTAGTCTACTTTTTCATATTATATTAATTACAAAATTCTTAAATTTATTACATAATTAATTGTTTATTATTATTAATTCATATTATTTTTTATGTATATTTATTCAAATATTCTTAAATTTAGAATATAAATATGACCATTTCTTAAAGTTGGAAGCGTTGTAATGTGTTATGATGAATATTTAATATATGCATATTATTGCGTTTCAGAATTGGAAGTGTGACAAATGATATATATTAATTATTTAGGATAAACTTATTACCACACTTTCAACTCCGAAGCGTTCACGTGATAATAGATATGGTGAATATTATATACCTATCATCACACTTCATAGTTGAAAGCGTAGCCACATTTTTAACTATGAAGCGTGGTAATTGATTTTTTACAAATCTCTTCGTTCAAACGAAGCGATTTGTAAAAAATCAATTACACGCTTCTATATTGAAAGGAAGCGCTCAGAACTTTGACACGAAGGTTATACTACAAAGCTTAATGTGGAATATGCCTTTAAGACATCTCCAACCCATAACTCAGAAAAGTAAGTTTTTGTCATGCTGCCATGTGAGATTTGTGTCATTGCACAACACTATCATCATTAATCTACTTTTCATAAATCTTTCACCCACATTCAATAAATATTCATATAACATAGCATATGGAGCCACATGTCATATCACATCTTTTATATTTTTTACTATTAAATTAATTACTAATTTATTAAATATTTTATTATATTGTGGTTATTTGTTTGGATTATTTTTTCTTGACATTTATAATAAAGAAATAATTAAAAATTGTTATCAAACAACAACAATAATTGATTAAATATCTATATAACTTTAAAGCGTGGTATAAGACTAAGTCTAATTCATTTAAATATTTAAATCTAACTATATATGCCATTTATAATATGAAAACGCCGTATAAATGCAACTCAATTCATTTTAAAAACTCTAAATACATATATTCAGCAATAAGATATATATCATTTTTAATCCGAAAGTACGGTATAAAATGTCACTCACATTGAAACATCATGTCAATAAATTTCTTACTCTCAAACTTTCTTCGTAAAGCTTTAATGCCCTGTCACACTATTCTTAGCACGTCTTATTATAAGTATATGTACAAATCAGCTTGCACGTCAGCTGACGAACTAGCTTGGAAATCTCCGAATAATACCATTTTTTAAACTAGCTACTTTCCTTGCTCAAATTTTGTTGTGCTAGGTGTAAGAACTTAGTTATTAGAATCTACGTCAAATCGGTCATGTTTTCAGTTCTTGATTTATCATTTGAACATGTTGGATAGATCGGTTTGGGGACGGTCTAATAAGTTAAATTATGAAACTTAATGTTAAATTTATAAGATATAATAAGTAAATTAGTGTGGCAAAACACTAGGAGTTTTAAGATGGCAAACAAGGGGGTTTGAGTTTGAATTGCCATAAGTACAATTTTTGACATCTGCACAATAATTTTGCATTGATTAAGTATTAATAGTTAAATAAGAGACTATTTATGCTGAGCTTATATGGATTTAAAGTCCCACATTATTCAAGTTTAGCTCAAATATATGTCTCGTATATAGTTGGGCTCATACACTCATTACCAATTGTTTTTTAGTGTGGATCCAACAAATTTACATGGTATCAGAGCGGGTTTCGTCGCACCCTTAGAACATGTCCGTAACGGTTAACTAGGTCCGCACGAGATCCCACTTGTCGAAGAGGCATATATGGACTTTAAGTCCCAAATCGTCCAAATTTAGCTCAAATATGTGTCTCATATATAGTTGGTGGCTCACCCAATCATTGCCAAAATATTTTGAGTCTGGATCCAATTGTCAACTGGCTAATATTAATATGGATCCTGTTCAACGGTGTTCCATTGTACCGCCGATTTCATCCGGTTCAACTCGATTTAATTTGTAATCAAATAAACATAGATACATTGGACCGGAATCTGATCTAAATCTCAATCGAACTAAAGATCAAGTCTGATTTTGACAACTATGCCTGACAATGAAATTATGAATAAATATCTATGAGCAACCAAGGCCACTATTTATAAAGATGTATGACCGAGTTTACCACATTTCAATCTCATAGGTTGTGTTTGATTTAGGAAAAATTTGATGAAAAGTAAAATTTGAGGGAAACTGAAATTCATAATAAATTCTATTATATTTTTTTCGTTTGGTTCAAATGAAAAATTGAAAAAAAAGTTCAAAACTCTTTTTAAAGACTTATTTTATGCGTCCCGCCGATCACGCTGCGGGACTGCAGATTAATTTTCCTGACGCTTGATCACACTAGGCATTATTAAATACAAAAATTTTCATTTTATATTCGGTAATCTATTGCCAATTATGCAGCTTTAGTAATTTTTATTTTTTATCTTTTTGATCATGTGATTTAATTATGTTTCAATACTATTGTCTTTTTGCAGAAGTCATGGTTGCTGATAGTGCATTATTCTAAGCAGAAATCTTATTATAAGTGTCTTTACAAGTCAGCATGACTCTTATTGGATTGGAAATGCTTGAATAACATCATTTCTTTTTTGTAAACTGTTTTCATTCTCCCCCCTCAAAGTCATATAATTTCTCTCATGGATTGCCTTTTCTTAGGTGATTTTTAATTGTGTTATAGCTTGATTTAGAATATATCATAAATCATATTTCATATTTTTTATTACTCAATCATATTTTTAGTGATAAGTATCTTTCACAATTTGAAATCATAGTTATCGAAATCGGATAAGAAGTTTAACAGGTCAGTTCTCTTATTATTAATTTATCGGTCGAACCGGTGACTCAGATCGATTCAACCACCGACTAATTGCTTATTTTATTATATTTATGTGAATATCAACTATATGTCAAAAGTACTACATTATTCTGAACAAGTTTATATAAACTTTTGAGTCAAATTCAAATTGTAATGTAAAACGGTATTATAAATAAAACCAGACCAGATCAGACACCAGTTCATAATTCGATTGATTGAACTGGCTAATTCGTTCCTGTTTTAATGACTGTGGTTGAAACATAACAAAGGCCACAAAGATGAATCCTCAGTTGGGTGTTAGTCAATTTTAGTTTCAATGGTATCTGAAGCATTGTGGCCTTGTTGATGCTCTTATTTGTTTTTTTTCTATGAATGCTTCTTTGCTTGATTTTTTTCATTCTCTTACCGCCGCACGTTCCTGAAACTTATAATAATCTTGATTTATTAGTAGCCGAATTCGGTTCCACATAAAGAAAGAAATCCTCCATAATAGATACAAAAGTGTGAATGCACTACGGAGATAAAATTAATATAGTTATGTTTATCGGTGCCTTGACGAGTGTGATTTTTGGATAGAAATAGTTCTAAGTGTCGATCATAAGCATCACAGATCTTTCATATATCGATCTAAAAAATCAAAATGATATATGATAGACATTAATTTATTATAATTATTTTTTAATTTTTCAACATATAACATATTTTTTGACTTTTTAACTTTTTCTAAACCAAACATAAATTACAATTCCCTCAAATTCCATTCTCACTCATTTTCTTTTTCCTCTGTCATCTTCTCTTAACCAAACGGAGCTTAAATATTCTCTCTTCATCATCATTGAGTTCCCACCAGGCGGCTAATTACAAATGTATATTTACAACTCAGGTTGCTCATCTGCTAATAAACTTGCTTGGAAAAGTTCGAATAATGCTATTTTTTTAAACTAGCTACGACTTTCCTTGCACGAATTTTTTTACAACTTATAATCTTGACCTGGTCGGCTCCACGAAAAAAAAATTGCTAAAATTATTATGGATAAATTAATATAAATAAGTTTTATTATTGTCTTCTCCTGATAGTGGACCGGCTGATGGACGGTGCTATTTTTTTTTTCCTCTTTGAAAACTCACGTTCTTATTGAAGAATAATAATGTCCTGCTAAAATGATGGAGGCCTTGCATATATCTATGAGCAACTTGATATTTTTCTACCCTTTATTTTGAGGTTGTTTTAATAATGTCCTGCTAAAGTGATGGAGGCCTTGCATATATCTATGAGCAACTTGATATCTTTCTACCGTTTATTTTGAGGTTGTTTTTCTATCATTTTCCCCGAGTTGTATCATATGATGCTTCCTCAGTACGTCTCGTTTAGCTTCTCTCCTGATGAATGATTCAGAGCGACACTAAGGTTATGTTTGATTTTAAAAATGCGAGAAAAAAATAAATAAAAAATGAATTATCAATGGATCCCATCTCATTTACATTTGAATGAAAAATTGTAAGCAAAGTCATTTTGACAAGTTTAAAATATCCAACATAAGAAGGTATGAATACATGAAGACACTAAGTTTTGTGATAAAAAAGTCATTTTCATTTGTTGTCTTACCATATGTATGTTTTGTAGTAACGTAATATGTTAAAAACAGTCCACAAAAACACATTAATTTTATCGGTATCTAAAATATTATTGTGGTTCAAGAGAAAATGACCCGGTTTAGACAATAAAACAGGTGAAACAACACAATTTTGTTTTTTGTAGCGGTGCCAGTTATTATTGGTGTTGCTCGTCTCTGTGTCTTTGTAGGCGCCGCTCGCCATTGTCTCTGTAGATGCTTTGCGTCGTTTTGGCTGAATAATATATGACTCGTTGGAAAAAAAAACAGGTGAAACAACACAATTTCATCCATAACAACAACGCAACAGAGAAATGATTGTAAAGAATATACGATTCTATGGATTTCAAACATTCAAAATATCCTTTTCAAGATTTATCCTTTACATTTCATACTAAATAGGGGATATTTTTGTATTCAGTCTTCTTAGGGTTTCTATATAAACAAAATTTTCCCTGCATTATGTTTACTTTGAGGTCATTCAAGGGCGGCGCTCTTCACTCTTCAAATTTATCTTTGTTTGAACATTTTTTTCTTTTCAAGAGCCTGTTTCTTTTCATGATTTGTAGAAAATAAGTCATGACACTTTCAATGACGGTGTGGAAGAAGGTAGAAGTGCGCAAATAGCTTTTCATTTGGAAAATTGAATCAATGAACTATCAGAACAACTTATGAGGTAATACTTTTCATTTGTTGTTTGAAATTATCAGAATCGAAATAAAACTGTCTCATGGCAACTTGAGATGCCAAATGGTCCAACGCAGACGATCCCGCGCCACGGCAACATATGCATAGAGAGATTAAGATAGCCTTTTGTTTTAATCACAGAGTAGAGAGACTGCAATAAGTTGGGATAGGACATTAGTGAGTACTACTATGGTCACATACGTTGTCTTCGGAACATTTAACTCATTAAGTTTAGAAGAAGTTCCGCACTTCCGCCCCCTCAGTGTGCACAAGGGATATTGTACGGCTCAAGGACACTCTTCGGAAAGAAAGGGAAGAATAATGGACCTTCCGTCCAGATATGTTGGAAATAATACTACTTGCATGCTGGTTTTATTAATTGCATATATCAAAATAAAACAGGCAAAAGTTAGAAACCGAATCATGATGCTTTTTTTACCGAATGACTACAGTGGATAGTTAGCCTTAGAGGAAATCAGCCCCGCCAAGGTGCAGCTCGGGATGACTGCTGGATCTTTCCAGGATAAGACGATACCAGCTTTTCTATCACGCACCGCCAGATAAAGCCGCATTGAAAACTTCTTTTAGTCGTTGGCCTGCTGATGTGAAGGCAAGAAAGGGTGAGCAACAATTAACAACATAAAATATCCTGCACTGCAGTAGAGAGGAGAAGAGAAGTGTATTTCGGGATGCCTTGCAACTGAGAAGAACTTTTCTATTTATAACAAGATCTCCTCTGACAGTTCTTGCAGTTACAGAGATTGAGGGACAAGTGGCCTGCACATGCATCATCCATCTCTACACTCACTGGGGCCTGGCGCAACTCTCTGAAACTGCAAGCAACCGCCGGAACTACTAGCCTCCACTACTCAAGGAATAAAGGGCAGGGCTTAATCGAAATGGGACAAGGCACAGAATTGGGCTTTGTTTCCGCAGAAAAGCAAAATCAAATGTGCTAATAAATGGACGGACTCCTCCAAAAAGAAGAGGCCTAGCCGGCAAGTCGGGCGGCGGCGCGCACGGAGTTCCCTATTACTCATTCGCATTTCTTTTAATATAGTTCAAATATGTAATGAGCATTCTTTCCTACTCAATATGAGATACAAAGATATTCAATGAGTTGTCTTTTATTGTCTTTCATTATCTATGAATTTTTACCATTGATAATCATGCTAATATATCTTTTCTTCCTTTCCTAAATGTCAGATCTATCACTCATGAACATGATAAATGCAACAATACGCGCTGAACAAAGAAATAGAGTAAAATCATAATCCACCTAAGAATGGATCAATCATTATATAGCGGATGGAGAATTTTTTTTTGAAACTTTATGTTTCAATTCTCACTCCAGGCGAAGATGATGAAATTTAAAACTACATGCATGACACAAAACAAAGGCACGTGTGCAACAAATTATTACTAATAAATCACCCTCTAATTCTGTTGCACCTCGACGACTCCTAGCTGCTGCCGCATCCAGATGAATTTTATGCGCCCAAGTGACTTAGTGAGTATGTCTGTCAACTGTTCGTCTGTTCCGACGTGATCAATCTTCACCTTCCCTACATCAACACATTCACTAATGAAGTGATACTTAGTATCAATGTTGTTGCTTCTATCGTGATGCACAAGATTCTTGCTAAGTGCAATAGCTGACATGTTGTCCACCAACAGCTTGACATGAGTCGGTGCACTTGCCATCAACTCGCCTAACAGACGACTCAACCACACCCCCTGACATGCCGCTGCCGCTGCTATATACTCGGCCTCACATTTTTCTGTCACCCATTTTTCTTCGGTCCAAGCTTGATCACGTGGGCTTCATATAAGCAGAAGATTATTGTAGCTCTCTCATCGTGTGAAACTGAGTATATAGCAGCGGCGGCCGCATGTCAGGGGGTGTGGTTGAGTCGTCTGCTAGGCGAGCTGATGGCAAGTGCACCGACTCATGTCAAGCTGTTGGTGGACAACATGTCAGCTATTGCACTTAGCAAGAATCTTGTGCATCACGATAGAAGCAAGCACACTGATACTAAGTATCACTTCATTTGTGAATTTGTTGATGTAAGGAAAGTGAAGATTGATCACGTCGGAACAGACGGACAGTTGGCCGACGTACTCACCAAGTCACTTGAGCGCATAAAATTCATATGGATGAAGCAGAGAAGTTACGAGTCGTTGAGGTGCAACAGAATTAAGGGGTGATTTGTTAGAAATAATTTGTTGCACTTGTGTCTTTGTTTTGTGTCATGCATGTAGTGTCCATATTGATGGAATCATTCTCTATAAAAAAAGTGTGTTTTATGTCTGGATTTTTTTCTCCAGGCGAAGAACAAGAAGATATTGGAACTGTTAGTGTTGATTTTTTTATAATTAATGTGCCACATTTTCTGAAGTTTAAATTTCCATCTCTTCCATCAGAGTATAGCTATCACTAATTAGATCTCAAACTGATTTCAAAAATTCACGCAGAACATTCTTCTATGTAGTTGTAATGGGATTGTTTTAGGACATGCAACTCGGTAACTGATGTATCCGTCTGTACCTTTGATTTTGCTCAATAACAATGGAAGTTAGTTGGTGAAAGCATGGCGAAGGACAATCCAGGCGTGGACAGAATCAGTAACCTTCCTGCTGATTTAAGAGAATGCGTTTTGGAGAGGCTGCTCATATGTGATGCGATTAGAACAAGCATTGTACCCACGAATTGGAGACATTCTTTTAAAGGAATAGAATGCCTTGACTTCGACCAGGACTTCAAGATGCAGTTATGGGAAATCAAGTATGGGGTTGAGAAAACTTATGAAAACGAAGAAGAGGATCCAAAGGTCATACCTTTAAGATGCTTGAAGGCACTAGGAGGAGAGGACATAAGCTCTAGCAGTATTATTACATCCTAAAACAAGAAGCATGTCAGTGGATTTGAACATGATGAAACGCTACTCTCCTGTTGCAAAGCATTGAAGACTCTACGAGTCGTGGCCCATTAAAGTATATATGATCCAGTCACAATGGAGAATCAGATGTTGCGAGACATGACCAGGTTTCCGGTGCATCTCTAGACACCGAGCTGATTTATTTCTTCAAGTTAAGCTCAAGCGCGTCCGAGAAGATCTTCTGTGTATTATGTGGCTTCGCAAAGCTTTAATCTTCTGGCAATTGTTTGCAGCTTTTTAGCAAGTTTATTATTATCATTCATCACCCATGGTATATAAGTTGTAGGCCAAGCTAAAATCATCTTGATAGATTATGCGTCAAACTTATTTAGTTTTGCATACTAGTGCAGACTTTTGTTTTAATGATATTTTAATTTATCACGTTTAATTATTTTATCACATTTTTTGATTTGAAAACGTCATTAGATATCTAAATCAAACGTTTTAGTTGCCAAAAAAATTTTAATCCCTTTGCTTGATTTGAAATGCCATGGTAAGTAGCAAATCTTTATGTTAAAACGACATTGTTTTTTTTTTTTAAAAAAAAAATCAAACATAACATAACATTGCAAAATTAAAATAGTCATATTAGATATGACATATGATGATGTTTTCAACTGACCTACGTCATAGTAGCCTATTAAATAATGAAATTTTACCTTTAATGACGTTTAAGGGGACTCGGATCCCCGACAGTGCAGCTATCATCCAGCCTTTCACGCTCTTCTCTGTCCTCGATTCATTCTTCTATCTCCTTCTCGAGTCGGTGTTTTGTTTCTCTCTCACATCTCCTTCTCGCTATTCTCTATCTTCAATTTACTTCTCCTACTTTCTCTCTGTCCAATTTCAGGACGAACCACTTCATGGCGGTAAATTTGCGGCTTCCTTCAGTCGTCAACCATCACATCAACAGAGCCGACGGTAGGTGCAAAATTGTTTCACGACAAGGTCGGGTAATTGTAACATTCCATTTTGTGATTTTGATCCGAAAGTTAGCCCCAATTTTACATGCTAGTTCAATTTATCTTGTTTGATTTTGTTATGCATAGGAACTGCTTGATAAAATTATCTAACAAAAATCAACTCTTATATCATTTTATCTTGATCACTCTTATCGTTCTTAGGAAATTGTGGTAATAATTATTTTCATTGGGTTGTGGTCGTTGACTTTGTTTATGTTTGTATTTGGATAAATACTGAGCAGGATTGACTGTAAGATGAGCTAAAATGCAATGCTTTTGACATGAATTGACAATTACAATCCCCCACCTTTTATTTATTTGCTAATGATATGTTTCTATGTTGATATGCAAGAGGTTATGTTTTTAATTCATTTGCACAGCCGGATCAAAATCGAAAATCTATAAATTAGGATAATCACTTCATCTTTGCATTATAATTTTTGAGGATTCACTGTTGTTTGATAAAATTTATATGTGGTTTGAGCTGTCTGAAAACATTAGCATGACAGAGAACTGAGAAGGGAGAATTGAAATTAATTGTGGGTTGCTTTTGTATTTGCAGAAACTAATGTTTTAAGTTTCATGACCAAGCCAAAGAGCTTCCCAGTACACTTGAGCGTGGGAGAGAGAAATGGGTTAGAGTGAGAAGCTCTTCCTTCTTTCTAAAACAACTCACCTGCTTTTTCTAAACTTGTCATCTTCCCCACCTAAAACCCCATCCCGCCCAAACAGCCATTCAAACCCTCTGTTTTCCCCAGCCAATGAAATGGAACAACTGAAACCTGCTTCCGTGGTACCTAATCCCCTCATACAGAACTCCGAACCAACTCATGGCTCCTTGGGGAAGTCTTTCGCAGCGGCGGTCGGTTGCACCGGACCTCCACCGCGCTTCCCGACGATCCCCATACCAAAACGCAATAAGAGTACAAAAGAAGGTATGCCTGCAGTGCTATTTACTCCGTCGGAGCTCAAATCAGGGGCCCAAAACCTGCAACACACCCTAATAGCCAAGTTCTCCGCGGGTAAACCGAAGTCGGAAGAGATAAAAAATTTCATCAGACAAAACTGGAAAATAAAGGGTACAGTCATGACCGGAAGCATCGACGGTCGCCATGAGCTCATTATCCTCAGCTCCTATGAGGATGTCGTAGAGGCCTTCTCATGCCAGACTCACCAAGTTGGCCGTTACCTATTTCGCCTCTTTCGGTGGGCGCCAGACTTCGATATGAAACGGGAATCCTCACGCACCTCCGTTTGGGTCCGCATTCCGCAACTCAACATCTTGTACTTCAACGAAGGTTTCTTAAGGCCGATAGGAGACGAAATCGGTACTTTTCTTAAGGCTGATGAAAGAACCCTCTCCTTGGCTTGTCCGGCTTATGCGCGGCTGCTGGTGGAAGTCGACCTCCGTGCGCCGCTGGTGAGAGAGATTTTCATAGGTAGCACCACGGGAGAAGGGGAGCAGCTAGATGTGATCTATGAAGGTAAACTGGCATATTGCCAAAAGTGCAAGCTTCAAGGGCATAATTTGGCCGAGTGTAGAAAGGCGAAACCAAAACAAGGAGTTGCTCCAGCCGGGCAAGGTCAGATGGAGAAACCCAAAGAGGCGGCTCCAGAAAAGTCCATACAAGCGGAAGCGCAGAAGATAGCCAGACCCGAGCATGACGAAGCTAACCAGTCCCACTTCAAAGAGAAGATTACTATGCCGCAATCTGGGCTCCCTCAACAAAAACCAATGAGCAAGCCAAAAGAGGTGGTCATTGCCCCAGGGGATTTAAGTGAACCTAGCAACAGATATCAGATTTTGGAGATCCCCTCAGACGTCGATGATGACCTAAGCGAACAGGTCCCGCTGAAGACCATCATCGGGCAGAAAACAGAGGCAATCGGCAATGGTGACTTGACAAAGGCACCTACAATCTCGCCAATCAACAAGCCTCCGCTCCAGGAATGCCCGCCTCGAGAGGTCTGTTCAAGCAAGGCTCTACCTCCCAAGATGTTGTCTAAAGGAGCCTCACCCCGCAGGTCCCAGCCTCTCGAGAAACAGCCTCATGTACCCTGTCCTAACAAGGCTCTGGATAGCGTAATTCTGCCTAATGACAAGTCGCCCATCATGCCCTCGACGAACCCCACCAACGAGGCATCCAGTAAGTCGACAAACAAAGAGAGACCGTTTAACAAGAATCTTCCCAAATACCTCCAGTCCCTGGCCGAGCCCTTCAAGGCTCCCCCACTGGAGAGCCCCGCTCTTGGTAGTGACTCGGATCACATTGATAGCATATCTTGTAGTGGATCTGTGGTGGCGGAAACACCAGAGGACATATCCCAGTTCAGATCCTCTCCAGTTCATTCAGTGCATGACAAGGAAGACACCCATGCTGAGGCAGAGTTAGACAGTATCAGGGAAGAAACTTCCCATGCAGACTTCAAAAAGAGAGGAAGAAAAAAAGGCAAGAAGAAAGTTAAGCCCGCGGCTGCAACTCGTAGGAGCGTAAGAACTCCACACAAAAACCCTCGTTTTTATTAATGATTAATGCAATTGTTTGGAATGCGAGAGGAGTTAACAATCCTTGTACAAAGGACCAACTTTCCAATTTAATTAGCAGGCACAAACCTTGCATCCTTGTGCTGCTTGAGCACAAAAGCTCGCAGCCTACGCTAAATAACTTAGCGAAGAAGCTGGGCTACGACAAGCACTATAACAATCCAGACCTCAACAAGTATATTTGGGTGTTATGGGATTCCCGGCGGCTGGACATAGATATCATTGGAGTAGGTGACCAGCATATCTCTGGGTGGATATCAACTAACAGCATGAGCTCTCAAGCAAAGGTGAGCTTTGTGTATGCCATTTGCAGTCGGCACGCGAGAAGGAGGCTCTGGGATAACCTCCTAGCAGAAATGCCGATGAACGGGGAGCCATGGCTCATAGCGGGAGACTTCAATGTCATTTCGGCGTGGCAAGAGAAGCTGGGTGGCAGAGCGTCTTACGACGGCAGTATCACTGACTTCAACAACTTTATGATCTCGGCTGGGGTGGCCGATGCAGGGTTCACTGGCACGCCCTTCACCTGGACCAATAACCAAGATGGCCAAAGGAGGATTTGGGTGCGCCTCGATAGAGTCTTGCTAAACGGTGCTGCCTTGGCTGGCTTCCCAAAGATCAAGGTGGATCATCTCGAGAGGCTAGCGTCCGACCATACCCCTCTCCTGATTACGACAGAAGCTTTCACAAGAATCAAAACAGGTTTCAAGTACCTCAGGATGTGGTCTACTCATGCAACGTTTTTGAATTTGGTTGCAGGTTGCTGGGCTGGTCGCATGCATGTGAACCCCCTCCTTAACTTATCTAGGAAGCTCAAGCGCTTAGCCAGAAATCTCGCTCCTTGGAACAAAACAATTTTTGGTAATCTTGACCTCATGCTTCGTCAGACGGAGGACAAGATTAGAGAGGTCGAGAGTAAGCTGCAGATGGGCTGGACCGTCGCGAAAGCCGAGGAGCTTCAGAAGCTTCAGCTTTCCCATGCAAAAACTCTGCGCAACAAATACACGCTCCTCGAAGAGAAAGCCCGAACTAGGTGGCTAAAGCTAGGGGATGAGAATAGCTCCTTTTTCCATGCTTCTATTCGAGAAAGGGCTATTAACGGAAATATCACTCTAAAAGGGGTAGATGGTTTGCCTATGAGCAAAAAGGAAGCTGCAGGAAAGGCTATCACCTTCTTCCAAGACATACTAACAGGTCCTCATCATAATGATTCCTTGTCTTTTTGTGAGGCAATCTCCTCCTCAATCTCCATGGAGCAAAGTCTTTTGATCTCTGTGCAGCCTTCTGAAGAGGAGATCCTCTCTGCCATCAAAAGTATGAACCTTCATGGCGCGCCGGGGCCTGACGGTTTTACTGGTCAATTTTTCATCGACACATGGGACATAATTAAACCAGATGTGCTCCATGCTATTCAATTCTTCTTTAATGGCGGCCAGCTTCCCTTCAGCATAACCCACACCCATCTAGTTCTAATTCCAAAGAAGAAGCACCCGCAATCTCTGGAGGACATGAGACCCATAAGCTTGTGTAACTTTACGCATAAGATCATATCTAAGATCATTAGCGTCCGGATGTCTCCTCTCCTCCCTAGCCTGATCTCCCCGCTGCAGGCAGGCTTCGTCTCCGGCAGGAGCATTCATGAGAACGTAGCTCTGGCGCAAGAGATGATCGCTGATCTAGACAAGCGTACGAGGGGGGGAAACATGATGCTGAAAGTCGACTTGAGCAAAGCTTTCGACCGGGTGCAATGGCGGTACCTCCTCCAATGCCTGAGAAAATTCGGATTTGAAGAGAAAGCGGTCGACACCATTTTCAGGGCCATATCCGGGTGTTGTTTTTCTATTAAATGGGAAGGAGAGGCCTATGGATTCTTCCAGTCCCTTCGGGGTCTCCGCCAGGGCGACCCTCTCTCGCCCTATTTGTTCATCCTCTCCATGGAGCCCTTCAGTCGAGCTCTCGCCTATGCTGAGCAGATTGGCCAGATCTCGCGTTTTGTTTGTTCCAGAAGAATGGTTGGCATCTCTCACCTCTTGTATGCCGATGATATGCTCATCTTCACCTCCGGTATGTCTAACTCGGTGAGCAACCTCTTGTCTCTCATCAACAACTTCTGCAAGGCGTCAGGACATGCCTTCAACCCGTGCAAAACCAAAGCTTTCTTCAGCAGAAACATTCCTGCTCACAGGCAAGAAAGAATTCGCAACAGAATAGGTTGTCTGGTTGCTGTTCTCCCCACCTCGTACCTCGGAGTCCCTCTCTTTAAAGGCAGACCGAGGATTGCGTTCTTCGATAACGTTATTGCAAAGGTGGTGGCCAGACTCGCTGGTTGGAAGTCCAAGCTCCTCAGTGCGGGAGGGAGACTCATTCTAGTCCAATCAGTTCTTTGCTCCATGCCAATTCATTTGATGGCAGCGGTGGCAGTTCCGAAAGGCGTCCTTCTCAGGATTGAGCAGCTCCTCGTCGCCTTCCTATGGGATGCAGGAATAGAAAAACGCAGGCATTGGGTCGGAATCGAGAGGATCTGCACCAAATTCTCAGAAGGCGGTTTAAATATTTGCAGGTTGCAAGCGATGATGTCCTCGCTTCATGCGAAACTCGCATGGAACCTCATGCTTAGAAGCTCTGCCTGGGCGAGCTTCATGTTCTCCAAATATGCTAACTCTCTGAATGGCCAAGCCTCGCATCTTTGGAGGACTTTAAATCCAATCATGGAGGATCTGCAATCCAACTCCATGATTATCATTGGGAAAGGTGACTCCCCCCTGTGGAACTCCCTGTGGTGTAATCCTCCAGTGCTTAAGCCCTCTAACTATAATGCAGATCACACTATTAGGGAGGTCCTACAAGATCAATCTCTAAAGTCCTCAATCTCCACCTTGCTGCCCCCCCACGCCAGAGCCAAACTGAATAGCCTTGCCCTATCCGCGGCTGAAGATAAGCTGGTGTGGACGTGCTCGAAGAGCGGCACGGTCACAGCCAAAGTCTTCAGACAAGCTAAAGATCCCCCGTCTCGCCACAGCCGTTCTTGGAGCCGCATCTGGATCAAGCAGCTCCCCATGAAAATTAGCTGGCTGCTTTGGAAAATCAGGCACAGCGCACTGCCTCTGGATGACCGCCTCATGAATTTAGGGTTTCAGCTTGCTTCCAAATGCCGTTGCTGCCTGGATGGAGCGTCCGAGACCTTTGAACATCTGTTCGTGCATGGTAAGGTGGCCAAAGATGTGTGGAGTAGCCTCGGGGAGTTGGTTGAGTTGCAACCTTCGCATGACTTCCAAAGTCTTGTTGCCAATTGGTTTATCAAGCCCAATTGCAAATCAGAGGTAGGGATGGTCCGGATTCTCTGCTTCGGCTTAGGCGCCTGGGAGATCTGGAGGAGAAGATGTGCTTCCATGCACGGTGAAGATCTGCCCCCCATCGCTGCGGAGCTCTGGAGAATCAAATGCACTCTGCGCGCCAGGATGGAGAGCTTTGCCGCCAAATCCCCAGCCTTACCCTCGGAGTTAGCTATCCTTCGGCGAGTGGGCATATCCCCGAAGCAAGTCGTCATCAGGCCCAGAGGCAGCTCTGTTTGGTCCCCTTCCAGTGTCGGAGCCTCAGTGAACATTGCGCGAGCGGGCCAACATGGGGCAGCCATTATCAGAGATTCCTTCGGCTCTCTTATCATAGCCTTCGTCGCTAGCTTTTCGCCTAGTGCCTTCCTAGACGGAGTTCCGAATTTCATGAACGTTCTCGAATCGCTTACTGCCGATCTTTGCCTTCCGCTTCTAGAGCTCCAATGGGATAGCAGCCTCGGTTCTTTTCTAAGTATTCACTGGAGCATCAGATCCTCTATTGCCAGAAGAGCTACCTGGCGCCATAAGAAGATCCCTCGTCACTGCAATGGCACTGCGCACGACCTCCTCGATGTCTCCCTTCGCGAGAATGCAGTTCCCTCTGTCTTGACTCGAGTCGCTGCAATGCCTATCTCCACTGCTTTGTTGTTTGAGCAGGACAAGATCCTAGCGCCCCCTCCTAGGCCTTAGCTCTTTTTTCCCTCATGTTCTTAGGCTCTGAGAGCTAC
>NQLW01000006.1:412352-443309 GCA_002312845.1 Kalanchoe fedtschenkoi
TTTTCAATATGCAGAAACAAAGATAAAAAATGGCAGCAGGAATAAAAATTAAAGAAAAAATAAAAATATCAGCCCTTTATAATGGCAGCCGTAAATCTTATGCTCTTACCCGAGCATATAGTTAATATTGAAAATATGGCACAGAAAAATTAAGACCGGCAGCAAGAATCCAGACCGGAAGAAGACGACAATGGAAAGACTGTGTTACATTTTTAAGCTTGGTGTTTAGGCTGCCTGGTTATTCATGTTGTCTCAGGGCCATTGCGTACAAAAATTATGTACAAATGTGCAGGCTGTGTCTTGATTATTCTTAACCTGTTCTTGACGAGGATTTGCTTTTATTTGCAAGTTATTGTAAGAAAAAGCTGTGACTTCACTATGTTTGGAAGTTCTTGTGTCCAGAAACTATGTATTGCTCTTAAATAGAAAAAAGATTAATCAGATTATAAGTATGTGCAGTTTTGAAGTATGCCAAGAACCAAATGAAGAAAAGATTACATAAAAAAATCTCTCTTTATGGAAATTGCTAGCTATATCTATAGGAGATTAATAATTTTGGGCGGGCGATTGAGGATACAAGGAAACTTTCAAGGGTAGGCTGGGGTTTTCGGGGGATAAAGGGGATATCAGGAGGAAATTTTTATTTCAGGGGAATGCGAGGGTAGTTCAGGAGGGACACGGATCCGGTGCTGTGCAGCATTTTGCTGCGAGCACAAAACGACGTCGTTTATAGCATAAAACGATGTTGTTTTGTGCACTGTCATCCAAAACGGATTTTTTTTTCAAATTTGGCTTTTTCACTTCATTCCCTATCATTTCTGAACCCCGCTTGGTTTGTTTTCCATTCTGACATTTTCGCAGTTCCGAACTGCGAAAATCACTATTATTTTCGTTGTTCGCAACCACGAAAAGCTCCATATGATTTTCGCACTTCATAACTGCGAAAATCATAGAAATTTTCGTAGGTCACAACTGCGAAAAATCATATGTCCGCTAGAATTAAGTGGACAATGAAGTGAAATATTCTTAGGGTTTCAATTTTCACTGTTCGGAACCGCGAAAATCTCTATACTTTTCGCACTTTGTAACTGCGAAATTTTCATGGAGCTTTTCGTAGTTGCGAACAGCGAAAATAATAGGCATTTTCGTAACTGCGAAACTGCGAAAGGTCAGAATGGAAAACAAAGCAAGCGGGGGTTCATAAATGATAGAGAATGAAGCGAAAAAGCCAAATTTGAAAAAAAAATCTTCAAAACGACGTCGTTTTGTGCTCGCAGCAGGAGATTTTTTTATTTTTTTAAAAAAGGTGCGAGTAAATATAATTAGGTTTTTTAGAGAGGTTATATTCAATTTGGTTAGGAAGGATTTAGAGATTATGAATTTTGTGTAAAGTATTTAGGATTTAAGGATATAGAGTTTATGGTTGATTCATATATTTTTAATATATTGTGCCATTTTTTTAGGTTTAGGGTTCAAAATTTTTTTTATGATAAAAAATAGGAAGATTGGATTGGATTGGGTTTGAGTTAATATTACCGCCCAAACGTCACAAATGATATTTAGGGGGTTATACTAGCCCTAACTAGGCGGTTTCCCCCAAACATAAATTAACGAAGTAACTGAATTAACTCAAATACATCCAATTAATTAACAAAAATTAAAAATTAAAATTATGGAGGAAGTAGTGCGTAACTAGGATAGAATTAAAATTAAAAAATTAAAATTAGGATTGTACTAATGAATTAATTAAATTAACCTAAATACATCCCATCAGTTAACAAAATTTAAAAATATAAAATAAGGGGGAATTAGGGTGGAAGTAGGCTGAAAACAAATAAATGTTAGAGGGGAAGTAGAGCGCATTTGGGGAGAACGAAATTTTTAAAAAAAAAAATGTGATGCCAGCACCGTTTGAGATAAAAATGTGTCAGGTGATATAAAAAGTTAACATAGGGTGGTATTTAGGAGAAGTTGGGCGGAAAACTAATTAACATAAAACTTTTTTAACTTAATTAAGACTAAATCATATTTAATTATTAACCTAAATCTAATTTCCCCCCGAAACCTTACCCTCTATTTTGTGCTGTTTTCATTAGTTTTTCTGTCCCGGGAAATGTTTTCAAAAAAAACAAAAAGTAACCTGCGAAAATATTTTTTCGGATACAATGTTCGGGGTGTTTCGGGTGAGTCCACGTTTCAAATTGTTTTGGAGGTGTTTCGGGTAAATACAGCCCCGCTAAAAAAATCAAATCTAGTAGTTATGACTTATATATATTTTCTTTTCTTTGGAATTAAAATGAGAATTTCAATCATTATTTGGATCATTTTTTTATATATAAAATTATTAAGAACTGATAAATAAAATAATCTTCATCGATTCATATAGATTATTAAACGCACACAACGATTAAGATGAACTTAAATCGTGATGCCTCCATCTCTACACATCACATGGAGATGCACCAGGCATTGACTTCACAAGCGCCCTGGTATCTATATATATAACAGAATAGGATGGGAGCGTCGCTCCATCCGGGTCGGGTCGGTTCGGTTCGGGTCGGTCGGTTCGGGTCGTTCGGTTCGGTCTGATCGGATCGGTTCGGTTCGGTCTGATCGGATCGGTTCGGTTCGGTCGGTTCGGTTCGATCGATCCCAGTTGGCTCGGTTTGGTTTGAAACAGGTTGGTTTGGTTCGGTTTGTAATTGATCGGTTTGGATCGGTTTTAAATTTCAGTTTCAAATTTTTGTTCTAATAATTTGATTCAATTTTTAATTTTTCTCGAACAGAACCGAACCAAATCCGTCGGAACGACGGGTACCAATACTTGTACTACATAAAAAAACAGATCTATATAAGTTATTCAATCCAATCTAATATTTCTAATTTTTTCAAATGCTCAAATATAATGAAGAAAAATTATAAAACATATTGTATATACTATGATTGGTCCTAAATAATTAAGAATATATTCATTTTAGTTTTTGGCATAAACAAAAGACATAAAATTCGTTCCAATAACAGAATGGCTTTCTTCATCTAACATAAAATTGATTATAAACATATCTTCATCGCAGTATACTTTGACTTTAAAAACCTAATATAATATAAATTGCATATTTAATATTTTATTAAGTATATTCACAAGTAATTAATATGGTGCAGATGTTCACCCAAAAAGTTTTCAACGGGTACTTATTAATAGGTTCATAGATCCATGTGATTCGAAGATGACTTATTTTGTAGCAGTTCCATAGAATATAGGTGACTTTTTTGAATTGAGGAAACGTACTCTTTGGGCCGGATTAAATCTCAGGTTTTTTGAGTTGAGTTGTCACATGTCCGGATTCGAAGTCGAGACTCTCAGCCCCAAGTGTCGGATGACTTAAGTCTAACATCATAACCAACTCAACTACCCCTTAAAGACTAGAATATAGGTGACTTGAATAGATTATAATATGGAAGTTGGAGTTTAATTAGTTGTATAAGAGCATCCATAGTGTTTATCTGGCGAAGGTGAGTTGCTGAAATTACGCATAAATACGCTCTTGAGCATGCTCAGCATTCAGAGGCAATCCACCCATTAATTCTAATCTCGTCAGGCATCTCTCTCTGCGCCTGCTTTCTCGTACTTGTGCTAAAGAATAAGAAAGATGGCACCTGATAACAGTGACAACTCGGTCGCGGTGTTGTCGGAGAAAGTTGGAGTTAGCTTGGAACAAGCTGTTGCTAACTTGGAGCTGTTGAAGAAATGGTTGAAAACATGGGCTTCCTCATCCAACACGGATCAGTTGGAGCTGGAAGCTGAAAGGGACGACCTCAGAGCTGACAAGCTCCAACTCCAGGCCGAGCGGGCTGAGTTTAAAGCTGAGAAGCTGGAATGGGAAGCCACTGCCAAGGCCGAACTGGAAGCTGCTAAAGCGCGGCTGAAAGCGGAGAGGGTGCAACTGGAGGCGGAGAAGACGCAGCTGAAAACCGCGGAGTCCAAATTGAAGGAGGCTCAGGCTCAGCTCGAAGCCGCCAACTCCCAGCTGTATACCGCTCACAAACAGCTGGACGAGGCCAGAGCTGAGCTGGAGACCGCTCGGAGCCACCTCGAAGCTGCCAAGGCTCAGGCAGATGTGAACAGTGCAAAACTCGAAGCAGCCAAGGCAAGCCTCGAAGCAGCCAAGGCCAGATTCCAAGCCGCTACTAAACAACTGGACGCTGCCAAGAGCCGGTTCGAGGCTGCGAAGAGCCAGCTCAATTCGGCTCGAGCCACCCTCGAGGCAGAGAAGTCTAACCTACAGGATGAGAAGGCGGCTCTAGAGAAAAGAGTTTCTGAAGCGGAATCCAAGAATGCGAAACTCGAGAAGGATAAGCTCGAGCTTAGTTCTGAGCTGCAACAAAGCAAATCCCAGATTGGAGACCTGTCGGAGAAATTGAAGGACCTGGCGAAGCAGCTGGAGCAGTGTAACAAAGACAAGAAAACAATGCAAGAAGTAGAGCTGCTAGGGTTGCGTGAGAAAGTGAAAGAGCTGGAGGAGCAGCTGAAGAAATGTCGCCAAGACAAGAAAGATGCCGAGAATGAGAAACCGAACATTCAGGCTCAAAAGGGAAATAATCCTAAGGTGTTTCTAGACATAGCTATCAACAGCCGGAGAGCCGGGCGCGTGGTGATAGAGCTTCAGGCTGACACCACTCCCCTCACCGCTGAGAACTTCAGGGCGCTGTGCACGGGAGAGAAGGGTATCGGCCAAAGCGGCAAGCCGCTCCACTACAAGGGAACCAAGTTCCACAGGGTGCTCCCTGAAGACAAGGTGTGTGAGGGAGGTGACATTAACGGAACTGGTGAGTTCATTAATGAACTGACTTTTCCAGCAGAGAACCTGACGAAGAAGCATGTCGGTCCCGGTGTAGTTTCCATGATGCGTCATGGAGATGCTACAGTCAGTAGTGAATCTGGGTTCTTTATCACTACTGCCCAGGCTAAGCAGTTCGATGGCCGAAATGTGGTGTTCGGGCAGGTTGTGGAGGGAATGGATGTTGTGATGGAGATCATGGGGGCTGGATCTGGAGCTTCAGTGATCGTCGACTGTGGTCAGCTAAACTCGTAGACAAAGAGGATCTATCTATTCATTTATCTGTCTATTCTAGTGCTTTATAATTCGGAATAAAGAGTTAACTGTTTGATTAGAACTTTATTATTATTTAAAAGACTCATTTTAAAAATAGATTTTAATTTTTTTTATTTTTTTTTACAATTAATCATGTTATCTTATCGGCTGAGAAATTTGTGCTGGCTAAGGTGCCGGCTAACTTTTTTTTTTAAAAAAAATATCTCACAGGTTAGGGTTTAGGATTATGATAAATTAGGATTAGGGTTTAGGGTTACCATTAGATTGTATTAGGGTAAATTTACGGATTATTAGAAGTTTTAAGGGTTTAATTTTTGGGTTTGTAGGTTACAGGTTTAGAGTTATGATAAATTGAGGTTAGTGTTTTAGGCATAGTTATTAAAACCGGACCGGACCGGACCAGCCGGTTCAACCGTGAACCGGTGCATGGTCCGGCCCGGTTCGACTAGCAGTACCTCTGCATGGTAAACCGGGTTCAACCGGTCAAAACCGGGTTCGACTGTACGAGCCGGAAACCGGTTCAGTGCCTTATAATTATATAAAACATTTTAATTAAAATAAAATATAATAAATCAATTAGTAAATGTACATTTAAGTGTAAAATGCAGCCCATCTACCACTCGCCCACTCCAATTTCTATGATGTTTTATGTTGCAACTTATATATATATTAAAAATTCTGTGAAATTAGATCAGCGATTAAACCGGTTCGAGCCGTCAGTTCAACCGGTAAATCGGGAACTGGAGCTCTCACCTGTTCGACTGCCGGTACGGTTTTGATAACTTTGAGTTTTAGGGTTGGTTGTATTAGGGCTTAGTTGTAAGGATTTTTGGATTTGAAGATCCGGAATTTTAAGATTTTAATTTTAGGGTTTGTAGGTTACATATTAGATTTTTGAATTATGAGTTTTAGTAACTAACAAAAGTTTAGGATTTTAGGGTTTGATTATATATATATATATATATATATATATATATATATATATATATATATATATATATATATATATATATAATGTGGATCAAATGAAAACCACTTTGAATTTGTAAACTGTGAACTAATTCTATCCTTTGATCTTGTTTGATCCAACGATCAGATTTTAATTCAATTTTAATGTTTCTTATCGTTACATTTTATTTGTTCCATATCTTTAATGATCCTATATTTGTTCCCCTTATTTATAGCTGATTTTATCTTGTACATATCTTTTAGTCGTTGCAACCTTCCTTTTATGATCGACATTCCATACTCATCTATTTTTATCTTTCATGCACGCCCATAATCCTCACGCGCCACTTGCTGCTGTATTTTCTCAGCCACACCTATGTCGACATCCTCTAATTCATCAGCCGATATTGCGACAGGTTTTTCTTGTTTCCAGTTTTCTAATTAATCGCTCTGGTTACATGTTTTTCGGGGTTTTTTTATTTCTCTGTTCTTTTTTTATTTTTGTTAGTTTTGCAGGCATGTTGTTAGGTCCGTTTTTTCTACTCTCATTAGCTATATATGTATTGTTTGTTTGTTTTTTTGACCGACTTGCTAAATGTTGTTTTATTCATAACAATTTTACTTGCTGGTGCACCAGCTTATAGGCATGTTGTAAGGTCCAGTTTCTTTATTCCTGTGCGCAATATCTGTATTGTTTCTTTTTTTTTTTACTGACTCGCTTAATGTTGTTTCATTCTGCACATTTTACTTGTCAGTGTACCAGCTTATAGGCATCTTGTTAGGTCTGGTTTCTTTACTCCTGTGCGTATCTGTATTGTTTACTCTGGTGCACCAGCTTCACAATTTACCTGTCTGTGCACCACCTTATATGATGGTTTTGTATTAGATTTTTTCAAGGTAGTGATGGAAGCAATGATAGCCTCTTCATGAATGATGTGCAAACGAAACTCAATCTTCTGAAAACAATGTAGAAGATCATGTTTAAGCTGACACACAAGACCAACATCTTTCGCCATCCACCGATAATACTACACACAATGTCACTACTGGTGCACACAAATTTGCACCTGAATGTGATGATTCATTGAAGTCTTTTAAAGGGAAACAGTTTGAGAATTTGATTGATGAGATAAATTTCTACAAGGATTATGTGAGAATAGGTGGGTTTCAGATTCGGAAGGCAACTTCGAAGAAGGCTTTACGTAGCGACCACGTAAGTTTGCGATACATATATTACAACCGACTCAATTATTGTGAAGCTCAGATGCAGCCAAAAAAATAATGCTTATTTTGGTGCACTATTTTCTAAATTTGTGGTGCACATAAGATCTATTGATTTTTCTGGTGGTGCATTTACGAATTTTGGTGCACCTTTTTTAATGTTCCAATGATTATTTTTATATGATTGTACTCAGTGTACCATTAGTGCACTATATAATTCATTATCAAATTTTGTGTACCAAAATTTGAATTGTGCACCATATATCTATCAAACCATGCACCAAGTTTGAATTGTGCACCAATGCACAAAGATTGAATGGTGCACCAGTATTTTATTAAAGCTCTTACGATGTGCATTAAAAATAATAAGAAAAAAACATGACAAAAAATTAATTCGTAAAAACAAAAGGAAATGAAAAATCCTGCAACAAATTATATAACAGAGGAAAGAGAAAAAAAATCAAAAATTTAATTTTTTATTTTAAGGAGATAATCTTGTAACAAATCCAACAACCCATAAAGTAAGGTTCTAATTATCTTCTAAATATTTAGGTAAAAAATCTAAAAAAAATCATAACCATCAGATCAAATATGAATCAATGATCAAAAATGGTTCACAGGTTACAAATCTAAAGTGGTTTTCACCGGATCCTATATATATATATATATATATATATATATATATATATATATATATATATATGGGAGGGATCCGTTGAGAACCTCCTTATATTAAGAACCTTATGAACCAATCATATTCACCGATTTGTTTCCAATTTAAACACAAATAGAAAGAACAAAATTAATGAATGTGAAACATAATTAATTCATTAGGTAGGATGAAGTGAGAGGGGGCGAGTAGCATTTATGTGGTCTCCATTAAGAAAAAATGATTTTCCTTTAACTGCGGTTAAATATTTGGTTGACGGATTTTATTTCGTTCATTTCCGGATTTATGTTTCTAAGTCATAACTCTTTCAATTTTTTTTAAATTTTTTTCGGTGAACATTTTTTTCTGAGTTTTTACGAACACTTATTTTATTCCGATGGTGAACCCTGATAGTGTACATAAGTGAACATGTTCAGTATCGAAAGCTTTGACCGCTTTGTACGTACATTATAAGCATATGTTCACTGCCATAAAAAATACCCAAAATTCACAAAAAATACAGAAAATTCAATAATCACAAAAATATTGAAAGATATTCACTATTACAAAATGAGTAACAGTGAACATAGTGAATTAACGAAATATTAAAATTATTGAACAGAGACTGCAAATATATGAAAAAGAACACATAATCAATCATGGGGTTAAAAATAGGAAATTGAGGAGGAAAGAGAATAAAATTTGATTGAAAAAATTACTCCTATTAAAATCAGATTTAATTAAGGAAAGTTGGGTTAATAAAATAAATTTACAGACACAATAAATAAAGTGACTAAAAATAGTGATGCAGTGACCAAAACACGATCATTTTACGCAAAAAATTATTAGTCCACATTTGTCCACTAGGTTCTCAACTGATCCACCCTCTCTCAATATATATATGAGGATTTCCTTTTTGGTTTTATGGTTAGTCTCTAGAGATACGCAATTAATTTATAACAGGATTGTATTAGGTTTAATATCATATATACTTTTATAAAAACTATAGATATAAATTTCTTTCCATTAGACACATTTTATCAAATAACTAACTATTCATCATCTGAATCTTCTCCATCAAACTCTAACATTTGATCTCCATCTTCATCATTAATATCATCACTTTCATTGTGATGCACATCTTCATCATTATTATCTTGTAGATTATTTTGCACAATCTCACTGATACTTGAATAATCTCCCTGCTATATATCTTCCGTTTCTACTTCAACGAGTGTAACTTTTTGTCCCGGTGCCGAAGGTTCATCTTAAAAATCTTCTTGAAGTTTGTTGGAGATGATTTGTTTTACCTTACAAATTGCTAACTTGTCTTTCTCTTAGGTACATTATTGGAGCCGGGAATCGATATGTAATATACTAATACCGCACTGCGCGCCAATATATAAGTTTCGTAGTCTGGGTCACACATCCCCTTTTTATTGACCAACATCAATTCATTTTTTACAAAAATTCATCAACTGATTCAAATCAAACCATTGACATTTGAAAAGGACGAATATCATCAATGATTTTTATGTGTGGGTCAACTCCAACATGTCGATAAGATTTATATATAAATTTTTTTATCCCATTATCATCTTTTCATAAAACAAACACACCTCTACCTTCTTTAAACTTAAACGATGAAGAAGATTCCTTAAGCTGAAACTTATATTCATTTACTTCAAATATTTGGAGACGGTGATCTTTCAGGCGTGGTTCTTCAGCAACCACTTTTAATCACCATGGAGACATATTGATTAGTTCCTTACTCGTGGGTCTAATTTTAAAACTAGCTTAGGCCGGTACATTCTCTGTCATTAATTTTTCTAAATGTTGATTCATGAGATGATCATTGCTTTATAGTAATTTTCATTCCACACCTGCACACATGTCATCGAATAAAAACTAAATTTGCATGTATACACAAATTTGGGTTTATGAGGTATAGCTACATAATGTATACGTACTTTATCAAAGATTGTATTTCAAGAACATTTATGAGGATGAAATATTTGACGACATTGCTCTCTTTCTGGCTCATTATGACCGGTTGATTCCATCTTAGAACTTTGTCGGGTGATTAAAAATTGATATAGAGGACACTGTTTCCGAGCCCGATGCGATCAAAGTCTCTTAGAATGACTAAGAGACGTACACAGCCTCCTCATGAATGTATGGGTGTGCAATTTAAGATTCGACATGAAGTTTGTTAGTGCACTTCTTTTTCAGGACATGCATGTACCTGTAACATAATTAAATAATTAGAAAAAGTTCAGTTCAATACCAAAATGTCATCTTGTTGAGTCAAACTTGTACCTTTCAAAGTGGTACACCTATACTGAACCAGACCTCCCAGCAATGCCTCTTCCACAAAATGAATCACCAAATGCTCCATCGAATCAAAAAAACTTATGAGAGACTTGTGTCTTTGGTTACAAAGTATAAGAACGATTGATGTTGGTGATCAGTTGGGCCAACCGCTCAAAGCGGAGTGTGGACGCACAAGACTCTATAAAAAAAATAGCCACTGACACAACTTTTCAAATCTTGGTCGGTAGAAAATAGTTGAAGATTATTGGCATTAATCGTTCCATGATTATATGATAATCATGACTCTTCAAGTTCATCAGCTTAATGATTATCTTCGTCAACGTAATGATATAAAGTTCAATAAAAAAACCATCAAACATCACGAGTTTCACCCATCTACATACTTCCTTTACCTGGCATCTTTCAAGACATATTTATCTTTTGGTACCACAAACTAGATATCTTATGCATAAATTGATTCTAGACTCTTCCTATAGTAAATCGTTGCAATGTCTTTTTGTGCCGCTTGATTGTCTTTTGACAGCTTGGAGACCTTCGTTATTGTGTTAAACAGACTCTCAAAGACATTTTTTCTATATGTATGTTTAGATTATGTATAATTCATTGTGCTGCCAATATGGTATATCCTGAAATATACTTTTTTTTGTCCAGCTGTGAGGATAGTCATTATATGCTGGTAGCTTTCCCATTGAAAGTGCAATCATGATTTTAGGGTAGCAGCGTATTTCTTCATTAATCATTTTCTCCCAACAAATATGGACATGAGGTGGTCCATATTCCACAATATTATGGCGAAAAGAAGTCTTATTTCATATGTATGGATGGTGCGCATTAAAAAAACTCTTTGACAATCTAACCAGGTAATCTTTTGTCCAATCGGTAGATAACTAGCAATATAATATTTTGATGCATGCATACCGAACAAGCAAGTTTTTTTTTAGTTTACTGCCTTGAAATTATCGTATAAGCAGAAAAATCATTCACCGTCCACATCAATGCATGCAACATGCATTTGGAAGGTCTCCTTCTTCGACACATCAAATAAGGGGAGACCGGTTTTCAAAGAATTTTTAGCTCATCTATCGAAGGTTAAAGATACTCATCAATATTTTTTCCAGACTTTTCAGACCTAGATTCATGCATGTTGGCAACAAAATTAAATGGCTATAATTGACGGTCATTTTCATAAATTTTACATCAATATTCGTCAAAAATGGGCATAAATTAGATGAAAATGTTCGTCAATATTTTGATCACAAGCCTCGTGGATTATTATACTGCTTTTTAACATGAGTGATGAAATATTCGTCAATTATTTATCTTTATCCTTCTTTTGAAAATATGGATCCCAGAACTATATAATGATGAAAATATGGATCTTTAACTTGATAATTATACAATTACTTTTTTAATAATATATGATTTAACTGACCAATTTTATATTTTTATAATTGATTAAAATATTATCATATATAATTTGGTCGCTTATAATATATAAATGTATAATTTCTTATTTACCCTCATTTTGATAAACATACAATTACTTAATAAGGCGTGAGATTGTTCAGGCAGGATTCCCTTGAGATCTTCACGGATTTTCCACTCTCATGAGCATGTGCCTCACTAGAATAATTTTCCACAGGTTCTGCCTGTCTTGAGCAATTAAATTCATCCGAGAACAGCTTCTAATGTGAAACTTAAGTTGTAAACCAAATCCAATGGGGTATCAAATGCCGATCTAACTTATGGAGTGCTCCAACAGAACCTTAGTCCTGCTATATGAATTCAGTGCAACTAACTTAAAATCCTCAATGCATGGAATTTTTTCAGGTTGAATTCAACAGCAACAACAACAACAAAAACATACCAGGCAGAGTCAAGTTTCCAAGCCACCATTTACAACAAAAAGAAAGAAACATCACAAGCAATATGCAGAATTTTGAATTAATATAATACATCAACTACTACAACCAAGCATAAATTAGCATAACAGGCAGAATTTCAACCAAGCATATATATACAAGAATTACACGACCTGCAATTGCAATCAAATATAACAGGCAGAATTATAACACCGCGAGCAACAAGATTAGACAGTTCATCAAACCATCAAATTGGCAGCATGGTTACACTAACAAAATCATCATCCCTATACCCCCAATTTTAAAGACAAATCATATGTAAATATTTGATAGTCAAAATCATCAAATCCTATGCCCCAAAATTTTACAGACCCTAAATCCTTACTTCAATATCACAAAACCTATAAATGTACCAAATCCGCAATTTCACATGCACATGCAGTTCATCCAAGTTACCCAAGATGCTGTTCCAAAGGATGGTTAGGGCTCGGGAGAGGTGCTGAAGAGAAGAGGTGTCCAAGACAAAGGATGTGAGACAGTCGCCAATCGAAAGGACGGATAACAGGTGCCCTCGCTGATATTTGTTGCCGATCGTAAGGATGGGCCGCTGTCATCTTTCGAAGGATGGGCTCGGGGGAGAAGACGCTTTTGTATTTTTTAAGAAATTAAATTAAATTAAATTTGAATTATATTATTCTAATTCTCATTTTTTTCCCCAAAGAAAGAAATCAAATTAAACTTAAATGATTTAGTGAAGCTTTTAACTGTCACAAAAATTATCAAAAAAATAGAAATATGTCAAAAAAATGTAGTTAAATAATGACGTTTGTGGAAGTGGCTTTACGCTTTTGTTTGGTTTAGTGAAATATGCGGGAAAATAAATTAAAACGTAAGTTCAAAAATTTTCATGTTTGGTTCATCAAAACAATTGATGGTACAAACAGTCTGTTTGAAACAGATAACATATTAGATGAAAAAACTTGTTAAATCCAAAATTATTCTAAATATTTTGTTTATAATTTTCCACCGCTAATTAAATATGATGAAAATGAGACTGGTCCATGTCTTTCATATTTTTCTAAACATACTCTTAGGTGTCATTCGGTGAGTTGATATTTTGTTTGTTCTCTCAGTGGTAATTTGAAAAATCTGATTCATTTAATTTCAATTTGACATTTGAATCATTTATATGAATTAAATCTCATCTAACTATTAAATTATGATAAATATATTTTACATGTCCTAATTCAATCAAGTCGTACTTTGTTTTTTTATTATATATCATGCTACACATGAATAAATAACATATATTTAAAAATAAGCTCACATTTTAACCATATTTTATATTTAGGGAAAAATTCAAAAGGGGCTTTGAACTATCACTGGTTACCCAATTGCGGTCAGAACTACAACGATTTCCAAAAAGGGTGCGATGAAAAAAAAATTGGACTGATTTTCTAAAATAAAATTCATCATTACATTTCAAAACTAATATTACCGTAAGACTTAGATGTGTGTATATAAATTACGTCATTTGGTTATCAAAAGATGTTGTTTTCTTTATCTGCGCAAATGATATGACTTATTTTGATAACCAAACGATATGATTTCGCACACAAATCTAAGTCTTATAGTAATATTAGTTTAGGAATGTAATGATAAATTTTATTTTAGAAAAGCAGTCCATTTTTTTTCATCGCCTTTTTGAAAATCATAGTTTTCATCGCAATTAGGTAGGTGGTGATAGTTCATGGCCCTTTTTTGGTTTTATTATTTATGTTTATGTTTTACAAATGTGAAAATGATAAAAGAATTAAATAATATATCAAAAATTTTAAAATGTGAGTAATCTAATGAAAGCAAATCATTTAATAATTAAAGATGGTATGATCATTTTTTAAACTATTCAGATTTTCATATAAAGCAATCACATATTATAAAGCAGAAGCTATATCGCGGTGTATTGGCGCACATGTATTGTAATTGACTTCGGATAGGTAACATATACAAAATATTTGATCTGAATCATGGAGGAGAGAAGCTAAAGAAGTTGCAATAAACAATACATGAGATTTAATGTAAACACGAGATTTCAAAGAAGAAAAAAAAAGTCAGTTTTCAATATGTATTATTAGCAGTCACTGTCTGGTGAAGACAACATAAATTATTTATCACAAAACTTAGTGCATCCGCACCTTATGCTAGAACGTGACAAAATTCGAGCAAGGAAACTAGCTAGTTTAAAAAAAAAAGCTAGTTCATGTGCCTAGAATAGTGTGCAATACCAGCAACTATTCTCCTAAGTCAATGGTATAGGAACATAAAAAATAAAAGTAGAAAATAAAATTAGCAATATTAAAAAATACATATATATTTTGCCTCGTTTTAGAAAATAAAGCGTGACAATTGATTAATAACAATTACCTCACTTCAAATTTTGAGAGATAAAGTATGATAATTGATTAATATTTTTTAGTGGCGGTATTATTTGGTGGACAGTAAGTGCACCTGTCCATTCAAGTCTAACCCAAACTACTTTTAACTCAATGCAAAAATGATATATTTTGTATTTTTATAATACCAATTCAGTTCTTAAATATTATGTTTCTTATTTTACACCCCCAATTCAGTTTAAAAATATTATCTTATACTCCAATATAGTTTGAAATATTATATATCTTAGTTTTGTATTTCATTTTGGTTAAAATCATCTCGACGATATATTTTAATTTTTTTTGGTACCCCAAAAAATTTTTTTAGTACCCCAAATTTTTTTTTTAGTTCTGCTACTAGTTAGTACATTTTAACCCGCTTCAAGAAATGACGTGTGGTAATTAACCACGCTTTGAGAGATGAATCGTGGTAACGGTGTAAAATCTATTACAATGCTTTATGCTTTTCGGACGCTCATTTTCACCACGCTTCTCATATGTGGTAATTTACCAAATGTAATAAAAATACTAATTTGTAGTAGTTTAAAAAATTCCATCTTGTAATTTTTAAATTTTAGAAATGTATTATTTAAATTCGGGCAAACCTCAAATAAATTTTAATTACTGATTCTAATATAACTAAAAAATTTTAACAACCTACATATACATATACAATTAATAATTTCATTAAAATAGCTTAAAATCACCTAACAACTTAATTAAATATTTCATTAAATCAATTTAAATATTTTATTAAATAAATTTAAATATTCTCATTATCATAAAAATACTTCTGTCCATCCTAACAACACAACAATA
Source organism: Kalanchoe fedtschenkoi (assembly GCA_002312845.1). Taxonomy (NCBI): domain Eukaryota; kingdom Viridiplantae; phylum Streptophyta; class Magnoliopsida; order Saxifragales; family Crassulaceae; genus Kalanchoe; species Kalanchoe fedtschenkoi. Next base: position 427,732 of record NQLW01000006.1, read on the forward strand.
AAGTCTAACACAGCCAAATCATCTTAGCAGAGAAACCAAATCATCCAAACACAACATCCAAACCATCTCAATATGATAGAAAAGAACTCGCATGCTATATTCAAAAAGAACTTATCTCAAACATAAGAAAACAACAACTCACAACAACAAAGCCTTCTCAAGTCAATCTCATCAATTATATTACCATGCTTTCGATTCGAAACCAACCACACATGCAAAAATAAAAAATAAAAAAATTGAACAAATTAATAAGAACACTACAACAAAGGAAACCGAGAGAGAAGAAGTTTGAGAAAAAATATGAGATCGATTCTCATTCAGGTCGAATTTGGGAAACTTTAAGGTGAAAGTATATAGTTAATATTAGGGTTAAATGTGAATCGTTGATCAAGTTCAAGATTAATTAGATCGTGGTCCGTTATTTCAGGAAGTCTATTACCACATTTTTAATTGACAAGAGTGGTAATATGTAGGAGATTTATTACCACTTTTGTGAGTTAAAAGTGTGATAATAGGTTCTCAGAAACTAACCAGATGTCTTTTAGTAATCAATACACATATTACCATGCTTCGTGATGAATATAGGAAAAGTAATAGATTTTTCATTTATCACGTTTGAATTTAACAAGTATGGTAATAGATACCATATTTCCACGCTTGTTAGGTCAAAGTGTGATAATAAGATATATATATATATGTAGGGGAGGGATCCGTTGCGAACACCTAAGTTGTGAACAAAATGTGAACGATTTTTGACCAATTATTTACTTTCCATTTTGAATTTGTTTATTAAACTCTATTAATTATCTGAAACGTATTAAATATGATAGATATTGAAATGAGTAATTGTGTATTATATTAAATGTCTTAAATTTTTTATATTTATAAAAAAAATTCACGGTTCACATGTTAATTGTCATATATTCACATTAAAGTAGTGTTTACTCTTAACTTTCATTTCAGACATATTTTGCTGTCATTTCAAGCATGTTCAATGTCGTTTCAGACATGTCTATTGCCGTTTCAAGCATGTTCACTGCTGTTTCAGGTAGGTTCACTGCTGTTTCAGGCACGTTCACTGCTGTTTCAGACACGTTCGCTGCTGTTTCTGGTATGTTCAGCGTCGTTCACCACTGAAACCCATCTGTTCACTGTACGAAAAATTCACCGCTACCAATCTATTCACTACTGAAATCCATCTGTCCACTACTCAAAAATTCACAAAAATCCATTTGTTCACTACCGAAATCCATATGTTCATTATACGAAAAATTCACCGAAACCTATATGTTCACCACCGAAACTCATTTGAACCGCTTGCAGACGAGTTGTTTTGGGAAGTCACTTCTTCAACTTGGGCTGGACTGGAAGCGTAATTGACCGCCATTTTCGCATCAGATCTATTGTCGTGATTGAACAGCAGGCTCGCCCTGACCATGGAGGGCTCACACTGAAGCGACCTCACTCCTGCAGTGGTGATGATTGCTTGTCCTCCATCCTCGGACAAACATCGAGAATCATCTCCAGATAGTTGTTGATTTAATCAATCCCTAGCAAGTTCAAATCAATCGACCAAAAAGAATAAATGGTTGGTCGGCCGGAGAATGAGACGGTGGGAGGATGATATGACTATTGACGATTGAGTCGGTTTGGAGACGGAAAGATGGGACTATGAGTGGGGATGGATGGCCATCAATGGGCTCTGATGGTGTAAACGGGTGAGTGAGTAATGATTAAATAAGATTGGCAATATACACGAAATTAAATTAAGGAATTGAATGTGAAAGAGGAAAATAAAAGATATGATTGTGGAGTGATTTGCGTCAAATTTGGTAGAGAATATTATGGATATACGTTATTAAAGATAATTGTAACAAAACATAATAAATGAAGTTAAAATACGAAAGTTATATATTCAAAACACAGTCGTTTAATGTTCAAAATGATTGGTCCAGAATCGTTCACATTTTGTTCACAATTTAAGTGTTCACAACTGATCCAAACTCTCTATATATATACGAGTAAAGGCACCCGTCGTACTGACAGTTCGGTTCGAAAAAATTAAAATCGAACCAAATTATTAGATCCCTTTTTAAAATATGAAACTCTAAACTGAACGATTAAATGGTTGAAATGTTGCAAAATATCGCACGCTTGTTATCTTTGTTTATATACTACTATAAGTAACTGAAAGCGTCCGTTCACAGAGGTTGTTGTAGTTTTTTTTTTGTAGTTGCAATAATTTCTTTTTTTTTCATCGAGATTGGTGTTCAGTCCGCCGAAAAAAGTTCGAACTTATTTCGTTCGTATAGAAAGAAAGATGTGGGTTGTTGGGTTTTTTTCGAAATGGAATCCGCTCATCCGTCGTCCCGACGGTTCGGTTCGAGAAAAATTAAAAATCAAACCAAATTATTGGTCATCCATTTAAAATATGAAACTGTAAACCAAATAACTTTTTAAAATTTGAAATCGAACCAAATCGGGCCGGACCGAACCGGATCAGATCGGACCGGACCAACCAGTTCGAGAGCGTCGCGACAGAAATTCTATTCTACTATATATATAGATATATATATATATATATATAGGGGAGGAATCCGTTGTGAACACTTAGATTGAGAACAAATTGTGAACAATTCTAGACGAATCATTTTGTTTCCTTTTTAAGCTTATTTGTTATGCTTTATTAATTATTTAAGGCACATACTACATATATGGAAATATGTATTTTATGTACTATATTTATTAAATCATCAAGAATATTTTAAGATTTTATTTTTTATCATATTTTACATTTTGATCGTTAATATAAAGATTTTTTTTCAAATTTCTGCAAGAAAATATGCTAAATCTTATTTTTTATATTATTCACCAATACTTACCGCCTCAAAAGCATGTTCACTGAGAAACATATTCACTATTCACTATCGTTTTAGAAAACATGTTCACTATTCACTGTCATATTAAAAACATATTCACCATCACATATTCATTGTTCACTCTCGTATGTTCACTGTTCACTAACACATGTTCACCAAGAAACCTTTAAGCGATAAAAACCAAACAAAAAATATATTAACCAAACCAAAATGAGACTCCACTACGTCATTTGGTGGTCTAATTATGTTGACACGTTTTTCTTCAACTTAAATACACCAGAAAATAAAAAAGCAAATCTCATCAATAACCTAAAGTAATTCTTCCTGCAGCTTCAACTTAGCCGCAATCGGAGCGGTAGCACAAGAAATTGAGTTCTCTCTCATCCATTTAACTCTGCTCATCACTGATCTGAAACCAATCTGACCAACCCTGACCGGATCCATCGCTCCTCCGATTGGCCAATCCATTTTCCGATCCCGATTTGAGATCTGAACCCAGCCTCATCTGCAATCCTTAAATCTTATTTTCGGTTTCCAGCACTGCTAGCCGCTCATCATTGTCATGTCCCACGGAAAAATTAGCACGGTACCGAAGATAGACGGACAGCTCGCCGAAGCCTGAGTACAAAATCAGATCTTTAGAGCTGGCTTGAAATGGTGATGATGAACGGGAAGGCAGGTGACCGAAATAAATAATTGAAAGAGAAAAATATAAAATTCCATCATTCACCAAGACCATATATGGCTGATGGAAGAGAGAGAATGTGTATTACTTTGGTGAGATAATTACGCAAATTAATGCGTGATAATTATGTGAGTTAATAACAAGAGATAAATATGATAATAAATATAGGATATACTTACTTAATAAGGAAAGTAACGTAGATAAACAAATATATATTAATAACATTTGATATTATTTTGATTGGTCAATATTTATCCACAATTTATCCTCAATCTAAGTGTTCACAATTGATCCAAATTTTATATATATATCATCTGCATTCATTTTCAATCTCATTCTTATTTTATTTTTCTGTTGTTTTAGGGGTTACGGAGCAGGAGATTTGTAGTTTAGGGTTTAGGGTTTAGGTGATGTTTTAGGTTTTATGTTTTTGGGGTTTAGGATTTATTAATTAGGATTTAAACTTTGAATATAATTTTATCATTTGATTTAATTGTCTATTCGACTACGACATTACTAATACATAGTCATGTTACTTGTACATTTAAATTTATCGTGTAAGATCGTAAATCAAAACTATTTACACATCGATTTCGTTCAGTTTGTGAAAACTAAAAATTAACCATTGATATCGACCACGTTTCATACATTTTAAAGTTTTATTTTATACATGCATATTGTATAACAGATGAATAATTACCAAGATCATATAAGACTGGTATTTAATAAAAAAAAGAATAATTTCTTACAATAAAAATTGGACAGTAATCAACATTAAAATCAAACAATAATAATGAATATTTACGACTCTTATAAAACAAAGCGAGATAAAATAAATATAAAGTTCAAATTTTATACTTATTATCACTCTTCAATAAATTAGAAAAGTAGGTTTATTTCATGACATGTAGATTTTTTACGGTGTCGCATCACTATTCCCATAAACATTATTTTCATAAATTTTTCATTCACATTGAACAAACATTCCATACAACTCTGCACATATCAAACACATTTTTTATATTTTTTCATACTAAACTAATTATCAATTTATGAAATTATTGTAAAGTTAATTTTTTTTGTACTTCGGATATTGTTTAACTTAAACTGGCTTGAAATAATTAAATATTTAAATATAACATGACATTTATAATTCTAAAGCATAGTAAAAAAAAAACTCAAGCCAATTAATTTAAAAACCCTGAATGTGTAGAAGAAGCTTTAAAGTTGTAAGCGTCATCGAACGTATTACTCATATCATGATCCGACGCTTTAAAACTGCAAACGTCATCTCTCTTTCATGAAGCGCATCATTTGTGATATACCATATCATGTCGAAAAAATATAAAACAACTTCCACATTGAAGTTGCATGTCAGGTAAGCTTGATAGCCTAGCATAAACCTTCTCCATAAAACTCGGTTGGAGGAGTGATTCTTGGGCTGACTAGACACCACCATAGAAAATCGTCATGTAGCGCGTTGAAAAGTAAAAAAAAAAATTCAAATCGATGATAAATCGTCACGTATCACTTTAATTTTTCAACGGATCATGGGGTGACATTCTATTGATGGTGGTGTACACAATTCACCCAAGAATGTCTCGGATTAGAGATGATCTTAGCATATGCCTATTGTAATTGACTTTGGAAATTTTAATTGACTTGGGGAATGTAATATATACAAAATTAGAGCTAAAGAAGTCGTAAGACAATAAACAAGGACTGAGGAACCTGCACCGTATGCGAAACACATGACAAAGTTCGAGCAAGGAAACTAGCTAGTTTAAAAAAGTGTATTATTAATTCGAGCATTTTCAAGCCAGTTCATGAGCTTAGAATAGTGGGTAATACCAGCAACTATTCTGCAAGGTCAATGGTATAGGACCATAAAAATTCATTCCTGATCAGAAAAATAATTAATGAAAAATGACCAAAACTGTGGCAATACATTACCAAACAATCAATGCTCACATGATCCAAAGTGAGAAAAAAATATTTATCCCAGAATAAGATTTATCTATCATCTTTTAAAATAAAAAAACTTTGTATTCAATAATGCCTAGCGTGTTGAAGGATAAAGAGGATTAATCAGCAGTTCCCCGCAGGGTTCTCCGCAGGACGCGTATGATAAGTGTTAAATTTTTTGGAGTATTTAATGTGATTAAATTCGATGAATACAGTGATGCAGCTCGCCAGCATTACAAAAATTGGTCACTTGAAAGAATTCGAGTTACTTGTGTGTGGAAAGTATCCCATGCATCCTGAATCATCTAGGATGTTTCTGAAATTCTTCAAAATTAAAATTGTAAGGAAAAAAAATACAATAGGCATAACCTATAGAGGTTGTGTTTAGTACCAATAAGGTGTTGGCCGAGTGGTTTTAATTGTTATCTAACAATAGAAAAATTTTCTACATAAGCGGGCGGGGTGAAATGACTATTAAATCCTTGTCCCACTTATTTATGTTTCATAATTAATATGGGTAAAATGGTCATTTAAATAAAGAAAGATAAAATAGAATTATCATGTGAAATTGTCAATATCTTTACTAAGTAATGACATATTTTTAATACTTAATTTACCATATAACTCAAATGAATTATTTAATATGAGCTAAGGTAATAAGGAGGAATTGGACATTCCACCCGCGCTTAAATTAACAAGCAGAATCCATTTGCCCTTTTTTTAACAATAGGTATGATAAATCTATTGAGAATTCGCTTTCACTTTCATTTCCATTCCCTTCTTATTTTTCATAAATACTTTATTTATATGATGACAATATTAGAGTTGTGTTCGGTTAAGAGAAAATTTGTGAAAAAGCAAAATTTGAGGGAAAGTTAAAAAAAATTTTTTTGATTGGTTTAGAGAAAGTAAAATTGGTAGATGATTACTGGTGGAGAATGTATTTTTTATTGAATATAATAATGAAGTGATTAATGTTTGGCATTTTAAGGTAGTTGTTGACATTAAATACGCATTGAAAATAGTTAAGTGACAAATAAAACTGAAAAAAATTTGATTAAGTGACATGAGAAAAGAGGAAGTACCTCTCAACTATTATGAAATCCACCCAAAAATTGAGGGCCCTCTCATTTTATTTCCTCTTTATTTTCCATAAACCAAACACACCATCAGTATCCAACTCTTTATAAATAGTACATGGCCTTGCATGCTCAGAGAGATTCATCCACCAGTCGACATAGCTACTTCATCCCACAAAACACAGACCCTTTTTTTCCATCAGAAGATGCCGAACGATTCAGGAGCAGGAAGCAGCCAGCTGGAGATCGAGAAGCTTAAGCTGCAGGCTGACAAGGATGAGCTCGAAGCCGCTAAACTCGAACTTCAGGCTGAAAGGGCAGAGTTCAAAGCTGAGAAGCTCGAGTTCGAAGCCGGTAAAGGCGGATCAAAAGTCACCGAAAAAGAACTGGAAGCCGCAAAAGCCCAGTTGAAGGCTGACCAGTTGCAGTTGGAGGCACAGAAGACGCAACTCAAAGTTGCCGAGGCCCAGTTGAAGGCTGCTCAGTCCCAACTGGAAGATGCCAAGTCCCAGTTGGAGAAGGCTCAATCTGAACTGGAAGCCGCGAGAGCTCAGTTGGAGACCGCCAGGTCTCAGCTGGAGGCAGCCAAGGCTCAGGCAGCCATTGATAGTGCTAAACTGGAAGCTGCTAAGTTGAGTCTTGAAGCTTGCAAAGTCAGATTCGAATCTGCGAAAAAGCAGCTGGCGGCTGCTAATGGCAGGTTTGAGGCTGCCAAGAATCAACTAGAAGCTGCTACAACTAGTATGGCAGCGGAGAAGTCTCAACTGGAGGATGACAAGGCCAAGTTACAGATCAAGGTATCTGAGCTGGAGACTGAGAAGTCTAAACTGGAAGCCGCCATGTCCCAGTTTGACACCGATAAGTCTAAACTGGAAAATGAAATAAAAACCACCAAAGCAGAGGTTGAAACCCTGAGTGCTAAAGCCGCGGATCTTGAGAAGCAACTAGATCAGGCAAACAAGGATAATAAAAAACTGCAGGATGAGAAAACAAAGCTGGATGCAGAACTCAAACAACAAAAAAGCGACATCAGCTGGCTGGATCTTCAGAAAACTGCTTTGGAGAAACGTGTTAAGGACTTGCAGGAAGAATCCAAGAAGTTACTGGCTGATAAGATGGATGCGGACAACTGGGCTTTCAAGCTGGAGATGGAGTTGCAGCGTCACAAAATCGCACTGCCCTCCAAGCCTTAATCTTCACTATCAGGTATCAGTTTCACGAGTTGGGGCGCGACCATCACAAGCAAAATAAGGGGATGCGCACTATATATAGTGTCCCCTATGGCTCATGTTGTCAGACATTTGTTGTTTGTATTTCAGTTTCATGTATTTTCATCTTGTTTTACCTAGCGTTGCATTTTCACACAGTCGACAATTTTCATAAGCAATCAATAAAGTGCTTCTTCAATATATCTTGCGTGTGGTTACTAGATACAACACAACAGCTGTGTTGAAGACATGAACTAAACTTGATTTGGGCCATGATTTGAGTTGCTAAACGGGTTAGGAAATGAGTTTATGTCATGAGTAATGTTTGATCTTGTAGTAGGTTGAGATATGACTAGAAGTTTGTGTCACTTGTAGTATCTCTTCTTTATTCAAGTATCTTCCAACAAAGTGGGTATCTGATCCACAAAATTCTTTTAAAAAATGACGAGTGGAGGAATGATCCCCTTTCAAGTTCCGGCCCTAAACAAGTCAAAGTACGACAATTGAAGCATCAAGATGAATGCGCTACTAGGAGCCCAAGACGTGTGAGATATCGTGGAAGATGGCTTTGTTGAGCATGAATAAAATGTTCTAACGCAAGCTAAAAAAAAACCGTTGAACGAGTCAAGAAGAAGGGACAAGAAAACTCTCTTTCTTATTTTCCAAACAGTGGATGAAGAAAGCTTTGAGAAGATATCAAACGTGAAGACGGCCATAGAAGCACAGGAGAAACTTCAAATTTGCAACAAGGGGTCCGAACAATTAAGAAAAATTCATCTTCAAACTCTTACTCGTCAATATGAGGTTTTGCGCATGGAAGAGACTGAATCGATTTCAGTATTTTTTTTAGAGTTGTAAGCATTGTTAATCAAATAAAAAGAGATGGGGAAGAGATAAAAGAGGTGAAAGTGATAAAGAAAATTCTTCGTACTTTGAGCTCCAAGTTCGAGTACATAGCTACCACCATAGAGGGAGACTAAAGATCTAGAAGCCATGACGATCGAACAATTGATGGTTCACTACAAGCATACGAGGAGAAGAAGAAATGGAACCAAAACAAGAGAGAGGTTTCAGAGAAATTACTACAACTTTACATGGAGGGAGAAAAGTCAAGTCAAATCATGGAAGAGGTCAAAGAAGACGAGGACATGGATACAGACATTGAGCCAAAGGGAAAGGTGGCTTTAATTATAATAACAATGGTAAAGGTAGATTCAGTGGTGGAGATCGAAGAGGTGGATTCAATGATAGCCAAGGTCGATGGAATTCATGATTAAGATACGACAAGTCTAACGTTCAATGTCATCATTGTTAGAAGTTTGGTCATTATGCATCAAAATATAGACTTAAATAAGTCGAATAGAGGGTCAAATTTGTGAAAAGTAAAGATGAAGGAGAAGAAACTTTATTACCAACCCGTACTGACAAAGATGAAGGGCAAAATAATAAGTTGTACCTTGACAGTGGCACAAGCAAACATATATGTGTGGAGATAAGAGACTATTTGTGGACATGGATATTGTCATCGAAGGGAGTGTATCATTTGGAGATGAATCGAAGATTCCGGTGAAAGGCAGAGGTAAGATTATCATACGCTTAAAGAATGGTGATCAGCAATGCATCTCAAATGTCTATTATGTCCCCGACATGAAGACAACGTCAGCCTGCAACTACTGGAGAAAGAGTATGACATCCACTTGAAAAAGATAACCTCTTCTTAAGAGATGGTCAAAGCAACCTAATTGTGAAGGTTCCTATTGTCAAGAAATAGGATGTTCTTGCGAAACATATAAACTGACATGTCAAAGTGTCTCAAAGCTTTCTATGGGGAGAGTCATCTGGGCTGTGGTATCTACGGTTTGGGCATCTTAACTTCGGAAGAGTTGAACTCTTATCGAAAAAGGAGATGGTGAGAGGTCTTTCACACATCAATAACCCCGACCAACTGTGTGAGGGATGCCGATGTGGAAAACAATTTCAGAAAAACTTTCTAAAGGAGTCAAGCTCAAGAGCCATAAAACCATTTGAGCTCATCCATATCGACGTCTGTGGACCAATCAAACCAAGTTTTTTTGGTAAGAGTAACTGCTTTCTTCTATTCATAGATGACTATTTGAGGAAAAAATGAGTATACTTTCTGAAAGAGAAATCCGAAGTATTCACCATGTTCAAGAAGTTTAAAGCTCTAGTGGAGAAAGAAAGCGACCTTGAAATCAAAGCTTTGAGATCGGACAATGGAGGCGAGTTCACATTCAATGAGTTTCACAAGTTTTGTGAAGATCATGGAATTCTCGCTCCTGACCACGCCAAGATTCTCTCAACAAAATGGAGTAGCAGAGAGAAAAAATTGAACCATTCTCAACATAGCTTGAAGCATTTTCAAAAGTAAGAGAATGCCTATGGAGTTTTGGGCCGAAGTAGTCACATGCATGCTGTCTACCTAATGAATCGTTTTCCAACGAGCGGTCTAAAAGAAGTGACACCACAAGAAGCTTGGAGTGGAAGAAGACCTGAAATTTCCCATCTTAAGGTCTTTAAAAGTATTGTCTACATCCACATGCCTGATGAAAAGAGAAGCAAACTTGACGACAAAAGCAAGAAGCACGTCTTTGTAGGGTATGACTTAAATCTAAAGACTATAAGGTCTATGATCCAAAAGATGGAAGAGTCATCATTAGCCGTATGGGATTAGAACATACAATAAGATATACAACTTTCTTCCTTACTTTGAAGAAGAAAGTGAGTCATCAATAAGGGAAGACCCACAAGATCCCATCACTCCACCAACCTCACAGATGGAACAAATAGAAGAAGAAAGTTCAACTAATAGGATGCCTCACTATAGGAGTATCGAAGAGCTATATGAGGTAACAAAAAATGAGGATAATGTTAAACTCTTTTATCTTTTTGGAGATTGTGAACCATTAAATTATCAAGAAGCGGCTGGAAGTAAGAAGTGAAGAGAAGCCATGGAGGAGGAAATGAAGGCGGTCACAAAGAATGATACTTGGGAGCTTGCTCCACTTCCTTTGGGGAAAAAGACAATTAGAGTTAAATAGGTCTACAAAATAAAAAGAAATGCAAAAAGAGAAGTGGAGTGCAATAAAACAAAGGCTACAATCAAAGACAAGACATCGACTATGATGAGGTGTTTGCTCCAATCGCTCATCTCGAAACCATTAGAATTATAATTTTTTGGCCGTCCAGAATGCTTGGAAGATCTATCAAATGGATGTGAAATCCGCTTTCTTAAATGGATTTCTAGAATAAGAAGTCTACATCGAACAACCACCGGGGTTTCAAGGTAATAAGGCCAGAAGACAAAGTACTCAAGTTGAAGAAGGCGATATACGGGTTAAAACAAGCACCACGAGCTTGGAATAGCCGCATCGACAAGTACTTCCAAGCAATGTTCTAAAAATCTCCGTTCTAGACCGATTAATCGCTAGATGGTGTTGAAACGTTCCGCCTAGCTGCCTAGCTGATTAATTATTCAAGACTTAATTTTTAAATAAAAATAATAGTTTTTAAACATATATATTTATAATTAATTATTTGATTTATTATTCATATATATAACTCCGATTAACTGTCCGATTAATCGTTCCGATTAATCCCCGTCAAGCCGATTAATCGCTAGGTGTTATGCTTACCACCTAGTGCTTTTTAGAACAGTGCTTCCAAGAGAAGAACTTCACCAAGAGTCCCTACGTACGAGCATGCACTCTACATCAATATAATGTTCAAAATAAAGATATTTAATTGCGTGCCTGTACGTGGATGACTTGATCTTCACAGGAAACAATCCAAGTATGATCAAGGAGTTCAAGAGATAGATGACCAAGGAGTTCAAGATATGATCGATACTGGACTCATGGTGTACTATCTTGGAATTGACCTCAAACAAACAAATGATGAAATCTTCATCTATCAAGAGTGCTACAGTAAGGAAGTTCTTAAGAAGTTTAAAGTGGACAATGCCAATCTTATTAGCACGCCAATAGAGCACAGTATCAAGCTAGTAAGCAAACACGACGAGGGAGAGACGGTGAACTCAACTCTCTACAAAAGTCTTATTGGAAGTTTGTACTACCTGACAATTAAAATGCCTGACATTTTCTACATTGTTAGAGTAGTAAGTCGCTACATGGAAACACCAACAACAACATACTTTAAGGCTGTCAAAAGAATCATTTGATACATCAAAGGTACAACTAACTTTGGCTTACACTACTCATCGTCTCATAACTTTAAGATTAATTGCTCTAGTGATAGCGATTGGGAGGAGATATGGACGATAGAAAGAGCACAACTGGATTTGTATTCTTCATGGGAGACACGGCCTTCACATGGATGTCAAAAAAGCATCCGATTTGTGACACTTTCAACATGTGAGGCTGAGTTATAAGTCGCTGCAACGTCCTGTATTTACCATACTATTTGGCTAAGAAAATCTCTTGAAGGACTTGAACATGCCATAAAAGAAGCCGATGAAGATAGGAGTTGACAAAAACACCGTTACCACTATATTAGAGAATGAACTGAAAGAAAAGAAGTAAGCTTGAAGTATATGATGACTCAAGATCAAGCAACGGACATTTTCACAAAGCCACTCAAGCAAGATGTGTTTGAGAAGTTGCGAAGGAATTTTGGAGTTACAAATCAAGTTTAAGGAAGGATGTTGAAGATATGAACTAAACTTGATTTGGGCCATGATTTGGGTTGCTCATTAGGTTAGGAAATGGGTTTGATTCATGAGTAATGCTTGGTCATGTAGTAGGTTGGAGATGTGACTGAAATTCTAAAACAGTTGAGAAAAAGGTAGGTGGTAGGTGGTAGAAGGTTGGGAAAAATGATAGATCACTGTCCATGAGTAGTATAAATAAGAGTTATGTTGTCACTTGTAAACCATCCCATTTAAAATCAAATTCTCTCTTCTAAAGTTCTCTCCAAAATATCTCTTCCTTATTCAAGTATCTTCTAACAAACTGAACTCCAACTAAACTTATATGCCTCAAGCATTGCATACACTGAGACGAAGTGCCTTTGTCTCCAGATTGGGCATATTCTCACTGGCTTGGCTCGTTAAGTAGCTAGTAACCCACACTACAATGGTGAGCCAGTGGTTCATTTTACAACACTTGTTATAAATATTTTTGATTAAATAATGTTCTTGCAGACGGCTTGCCATTCCTATTTTGCATATCTATGATGTGTGAGACCGCTCACAATTCTTTGTTTGCATACATAGAAATATTTTGTATCATCACAAAATGATACAATTTAGATGTAAACAGAAGATCTAAGATTAGGCAGTGGCACCACTGATTAATTGACATCATAAAATCAATCATACATCAAAACGCATTATCTTTTTACATAACAGAACACCGCAGACATGATGCAGCGTGTATGTATGAATGAATGTATAACAAATTAATTTGCTTTTTCAAATAGGCATTTACATAATATGCTTTGTATCTTTACTTTTATAATAATATCGGTAAGGTCATGTAATGCATGCCATAGTGTGTGAAAATTATCTAATCACCTTCTCCGAGTGAATTCAAAAATCATATGAGAATTTGAACAATAATAATGCTCCAATATAACTTCAATATAAGTTTATGTTCTATAAAGATCACAGATAAGACTAAAACTCTCTCAATGTGAACTACTTAAACACATTTTTTAAAGTCCAACTCCGAAAGCTAATAAGTTCACAACCTAACACGTGATATCTCGATATGTTGAGCCTCCACCTCCTCAATGGACATGCCCTGCGCGACCAGCCATGCCCTCTCTTCGTGAATAAGTCTAACTTCAAGCTACTATATCCATGTCTTGATAGCATGATATGAAAAACATTATGACTCTGATCTTCTTGTTCATATGTGATCTGAGCTTCTTCTTCAAATCAGTCTTCTGCTTAACGAACGCTTTCCACATTTAGTGAGAGTAAAGTGTATTTAAAAATTAATCTCAAATGGTGAATAGTGCCAATCCAACTATAATGATAAAATTTTTAACCTAACATTCGGATCAATTCCATCATATCTAACAAAATGTTGATAATTTTTTACATATATTATTAAATGGCCCATTTTGTGTTGAAACCTCTAAGCAATGTGCCGATGATGAGCATGGAACTTACGACAGATTGTGGTTACGAAATTCGCCTTTAGGACAGCCATCATCAATGATACTTGAAATAACGACAGTTTTGATATGCTGGTGTAAGTCATTTTTTGTAGAGCCATGTCTACAAGCTCTTTCTATTAGGCTTTAGTGCACTGTTGTTACTAGTTGATTGGATATGCGGCCTCATCATGGCTTAACATGAGATTTCTGGAAAATCCCTATTGTTTTGAGCAATTAATCTAATTTAGAAGTTAAATGAGTTAGATGTAATGTTGTCATGTGTAGCTTGAGGTTGTTTGGTTGTTCCAAGGAGGCCTTTTCTCTGTCAGCTCACTGCCGGTGTCAGTTTTGTTTGTTTGTCTTGTCTGAGAGTTTTTGGGCTTCATATTTCTTAATGAAAGAGGGCAAAACATATATGTAACTTTATCAACAATATGATTTGAATTTATCAATCATATAGACAATTACAAACTTCCAAGGAAAACTGTGTTTATAAAACTGGCTTGACAGGAATGTGAATTTCCCACAAAATCTCTAGGACTCTTACAACAAATACAAAGGGATAATTTCTGATAGTGGACCAACTAACACTCAAGCAACGCCGAATAGGTGAACTTAATTATTGGGCTAAAAGTAATCACTAGCAGATACATAATCAATTTGGGGTATATATGGCCATTAAAGTCTACTGTAAAACATGCATTTTATGAAAGAATAGTCAAGAAAAGGATTCTTGAGGGAAAAACGTCAGACCTCAGAAAGAAGGAAGAAAAATAATTTCATGATGCTAAGTGGTTTATGGTACTTATGGGATTGTTCAGCTAATTAATAATGTGTCATTTGCAATTACCAAATGAAAATAAAAAACTTTGATTCAGCAAAAGTTTTGGGATGGGGGTACTAGGCAACCACAACCCAACCAGATGTGTGGCAGTTAATATTAAACTCAATATTATATCTCCAATAGAATAAAAGAATCCGGAAATGGTGAATTTTGAATATTAGTATTGAAATGTTAAACACACTACATATTGGAGAGCAACATTCGCATCAAAGAAGATCCATAGCAGCTTGTGTGATAAATCATGTCCTTAAACACTACATAGATGTATCACTTAGATACCAAATACGAAACAGAAATTAAAACTTACAGCAGACGCACACAAGCAAAGATCATACTGCGAGCACAGTAGTAAAACTTATGGATGGTGGGATATGGTTCTTGCAGTATCAATCTCAATCAAGCAGCGCATTGAACAAGGCGTCCTTGTTGGTTAGAATTAGCAACGTCCACCTGAATTCTTGGATTGATAACTAGATCATCTTGTTGGTTAGAGGACTTCAGAGGCTCAATGGGGGTTTTGGGTTGAGGGGTGTTTGCGGCTTCAATGTCATTAGGGTGGTAACCTGTTCCTGAAGATTTGGTCATCATTTCTGAGGTTTGTTCAGGTAGTTTATCACCTTTCACCACTCCCTTTGAGTTGCGGTATGCCATGTAGAGGACCATTTGAGCTATTCCGAATGCAAGTCCCAAAACATTTGGCATCTGATTTACCATAATTGAAAAAGGCCAGGAAACAAAAAATATATCTTTAGTAACATGAAGTCTTTTATTTTCTTC
>NQLW01000006.1:460446-491602 GCA_002312845.1 Kalanchoe fedtschenkoi
CAAAATGAGCCAACAAGGGCTTCAAAGGAGAGCTGGGCCTGGCCGGGCCTGATGGCAGCTCGAGGCTCATTTAGTGGCAGAAGTCCAACTTGGCTAGCATTTGCTCGTTTTAATAGGAGTGCTCGAGTTCGGTTCAAGACTTAAATAACCTACTCTTCTCTTTAGTAAATCCTTACCGTAAAAATAATATATTATGCTCTTAATGATAGAAAAACATATATATATATATATATATATATATATATATATAAGTTAGGGCTGTAAACGAGTCGAGCCGAGTCGAGTTGAGTAGTTAAGTGTTCATGTTCATTCATTTAAAATTTCACGAGTTCTAGCTCGAGCCGAGTATTAACGAGCTTTTAAAATACATGTTCAAGCTCGACTCGTTTAATTTTAACGAGTTCGAGCCGAGCTCGAACTTTACTCGAGCATTTGGATTGATATAATATAAAATATAATATATATGATAAACGAGCATTTAAACAAGTTTGAACGAGTTTTAAATGAGCTACTCGTAAAAAAATCTTACTTTATTAAATAGTAACTTTAAATATGTATAAAAAGGTTCATAGTCGAGTCTAAACGAGCTATAAACGAATTTAAATGGAGCCTTTAAACGAGCCCATAAACAAGTCGAATACATCCTTGTTTATGTTTGGCTCAAATGATACACATAAGTTACATCCCTTTTATTGACATTAGATGAAATTTATGTTAATTATTGTAGTCAACTTCATTAATTTTGAATTTCTAACTCTTGGTACGACAAATTGACATGTTTGTATTTGAGTTACATTCTAAATTAAGTCGGTAGGTCATCGATCTTTTTAATGAGTTATCAAGCTTCTTATCGAGCTTGTTCGCGAACATAAATGAGTCGAGCACCTCCTTGCTCATGTTCGGCTCGTTTATTAAATGAGCTTATGATTGTTGTTCGTGATCGACTCGTTTATTAACAAACGAGCTTTAACCGAGTGCTAACCGACCTCGTTCACGAATAGCTCGCGAGTATATCGGCTCGCTTGCAGCCCTATATATAGTGTTCTGGAGCGCGAAATTGGAGAGAAAAGGGAGAAGGAAAAAAATTGTGGTTCCAAGATTTTTTAGAAGAGATTTGAGAGGAGTTGGAGGGGTGAAACACTCTCTTTTCTTTCCATCCGATTAGGGTGGATTTTGAAAGAAACGGAGGCATTAGTCATAAAATTAATAATGCCCCTTCTATTTTTTATGTTATTAAATTTTTATATGTAAAGTTATTTACTTTTTTTTATGCTTACACTACCAAATCCTTTCTAAATTCAATAACATATTTTTTTTTCTTTCCAGCCTCAAATCCTTTATTAATTTTTTTCCTTTCAAATTCTTTCCTTTCTATCCTCTCAAAACTCATGAACAAGGCCACAGTGAATCACTGATTCTACCTGCTTCAAACTACATCTTTCAGCCAAAAAAAATCAAGAAATGCAATTCTAGCAACACAGTTATAACAATCAGCCGAGCTTATGCTGTCAGTTGTCCCACGGTTCGATCAGTCAGCCGATCGACAAGGAAGATCACTTCTGTATAAGTCTGAGAATCCGGGTCCAACTCTTCCTTCCTCATGCTTTCCACAGTTCCATGGCTTACACCAGTCTCACTTGACCAGTAAAAGAACCAATTTTACCAACATACAAATTGTGAGTCAACTCTTACTGAAGACAACTTCTTCGACTTTTTTAGCATTGACCTGAAATAAAAAAGGATATGTAAGTAAAAGATATGAAATTATATATACTCAAAGTAATCATCTACAAAAACAAATATATGAAGCTTGAGATACTCTTCATTTATTTTTAATCTCGCGAAAATTTCTTAATCAATACGCACCACATAATTATATCGCTCAATATTAACAACAAACAAACCACCGTATGAATCAATTACACGAACATCAGCACTAAATGTAAACTCCCAAAGCCACAAGTCATAGGAATTACAAGAATATCATGATGATAAATTTTGAATTTCAAATTATTAGCTCTCCACCAATCAAATGGATTAAAAATAGTGCTCGCATCCTCGTTACGAAGGATTTCATCTGCCAAATATATATCAAATTCAAAAAAATAAATAAATTAAAAGCATACTCTCTAACTCATTGATCAAACTTTTGTCTCCCTAGTTGCTTCATTTCATATCACGTTAGTAGATTTTGGGAGCAAGGACCCATAATCTTTAGTATCACTTGTGTGATTCTCTGTATCTCCACATGCTAAATTCCAAATACTCATTGAAAAGATTGTTCAAGGTGGTTTAACTTAAATGACATAACTATATAAGCTCTTATATCTGATCCATAAAGCGAGTTAGAATAAAAATCGATTGCCTTCTATCTGTTTAGAGGAATTAGACCCTTATGTGGCCTAAGGATCTCATTAATATAGACGAGTGGGTAAATTATGATGTCATATTGAATTTACAACAATAACTTAACAACAATCAATATATGACTTTATGTGTAATATTTATTATATAGACATTCGACCACGATCATTGAAGTGAGATGGGAACTCCTCTTCCACCAGACCGTCAATAGTACGTTTAAGGGGTGAGGACTTCACAGCTGATAGACTTAGCACATAATTACTTGAAATGTTGGCATCCGGTCATCCTCTGGGCACACTGATTCTCTATTTTTAATCTTTTAGCGTCTACTTAGGCTGTGTTTGGTTTGAGGAAAGTTAGAGGGAAAAAAACATTAGGAAAAATTAATTTCTCTTAAAATTCATCTTAATTTCACCTTGTTTGGTTAGGAATGAAAAATTTTGTAGAAAGTACTAAAACATTCTTTAAATTAAACAAATTTTCCTTCAAATTTTTCATATAACTTTCAATTTAATTTTTCATTCCCAATTTTTCCTAAACCAAACAAAGAATTCCTTCTCATTTTTTCTCAAATTTCTCTTTCCTTCAAATTTTCCCTAAACCAAATACAGCCTTAAACTACAACGCGATGAAGGTATTAATGATGAAATTTGTGTCACAATCTAATATTATTGTGAACATCAAGTATGTATTACTAAATACCACCATTTGCACTTTTCTATTTCAAATAAAATGACTAGTTTCATATATAAAAGTAATTTACATAATGATATTATTTTTAAAATAGAGCTATAATACTATATTTTAATGAATCTTCTTAAAATAATGAGAATAAGAATATAAATGATAATTTCAACATCTGTTTATAAAATAACTAAAACATTCATAATTTTCAGTTCATAATTCATATAGCATAAAATAAATTAAATTTTCAAATCATTTTAAAATGTTTAATATATTCTCTCTTTTCGGATATTTTTTGTCAGAAAAGATTATTGCTGCCAAACTAAAATGTCATTTAGATTATTCAAACCTCAACTCAACAGTTCAACGCGATCCAGAACGCGTAGTTTCCAAAACACCGACGACGACGACACTCCGCCACACACTCCTCGGATGCCGTCCGCGTCGCCGATTTCGAGCTCCGACTGAGACCATTCAGTCTGTTAGATCGTGGACGCAAATTCAAACTGCTGAAGTCGGAGTTTTTTATTTTTGAAGTTGGTGGGGTTGCGTCGAGTGAAATTGGTGAGGGTTGAGAATGACCCACAACCACAAGAGGGTTTAATTATACATGGGTGTGGTCAAAATTAATTGAAGGGGCCGCCTTTGTGTACCCAAGCTTTGGATTTGCTTCGTCAGTTTCAATTGGCACTTTGATTTGGAGTCGGGGCTTGGGTTTGAGATCTCCATTTTTGGGCGTCTTGCGGAGTTGGGGGATTCGGAGGTGTTGTGAGTTTTGGGGCTGTGAAGATGGAGAGGTATGTGGTCGGGGAGGATCAGACGAAGCTGGTCAGAACGTATAAGGCTTGGAAAGGGAACAACGTGAGTGAATTTGATGCTTTTTGTCAGTTTCCGCTGGGCTTTTTTCTGTTTCCAATTTGATGCTTGGGGTTGTCTAGGGTTTGATGTCAATAAGAATGATCTGGGGATGTGTTTGTGGTGCTGGTGCCCTGTGAAAACAAGTTTGCCTTGCTTGTTGCTGCGTTGAACTCTCTACAGATCTATGGGTTTGGGTTATTTTGGTGTTTATTTCTGGGATTGAAGATATGGATTATGTTTCTGTATTGTGCTCAATGTATAGTATTTTACAATTTTAGCAATTCTAATTTTCCATGTTCATAG
This sequence comes from Kalanchoe fedtschenkoi, assembly GCA_002312845.1. Taxonomy (NCBI): domain Eukaryota; kingdom Viridiplantae; phylum Streptophyta; class Magnoliopsida; order Saxifragales; family Crassulaceae; genus Kalanchoe; species Kalanchoe fedtschenkoi. The sequence continues at coordinate 464,656 of NQLW01000006.1, forward strand.
GCTTGCTCTTCAAGTTAAGCGTGGGCATGCTTCATTTCCTGAGTTTTTGTTTAAACTCTCTAAGAGATTGCTTGAATCGTATATGAATAAATTTAGCACGTGCGAACTTTATCCCTTATCTTAGGCTGTTTTTGGTTTGAGGAAAGTTAGAGAGAAAGGAAAATTTGAGGGAAAATGAATCCCTCATAAAATCCATCTAATTTTCCCTTTGTTTGGTTTGAAGTGGAAAATTTTGTGGAATGTAGTAAAACATTCTTTAATTTAAACAAATTTTCCTTTCTATTTTCCACCTAACTTTCCATTTAGTTTTCCATCTCCAATTTTCCATAAAACAAAGGATTCCTTCTCAATTTCTCTCAAATTTTCCTTTCCCTCTAACTTTCCTCAAACCAAACACAGCCTTAAACTTTAGGAAGAAAGAAAGTTGTTCAATGTAAGTTAATGATTTCAGTTGGTGCCCTAGGAAGGATAAAGTTCTGATTTCAGATTAGTATTGATTTGATTCAATGTATAGTAGCAGTCTCTTAACCTTTGTATAATGAACAACGAACAATGTCATCCTTATGTATCCGAAAGGGATGACACTTAATTTGTTTCCCAAGCTTACATCAAACTATCTCAAGCTGTCATGTATATGGGCACAAAACGTTCTGCCCTTGTTGTGTAAGCAATACGCCTTTCAGCTTGTTGTTATGACTGAGCAGTTTGTGCAATTGCAATCTAATTAGCATCCTTGTGACTGGAACTCAGATTCCGTGCTTTTAGTGGCTGGCTAGTTAACACGCGAAAAGTATGTGTTGCAAGAGTTGTATTTTTATCTTACAAATGATGTTTTCTTATTGTGCAGGTTTTTTGTCTCCAGGGAAGGCTTATATTTGGTCCTGATGTGAGATCCCTCCCACTGACCATATTCCTCATTGTTGGTCCCTTGATAATTTTCTTAGTAATGGTCGGCAGAAAATTAATGGATGATTTCAACCACTGGGGGGTGGCTGTTGTAGTAGCTCCTGTTGTATTTACATGTTGGGTGAGTATGCCACTGCACCTCTCGGTTACTAATGACATCATATGCTGTTCCAAGAAAGATGGTGGGAAATGTAGTTTCTGTTCTTCACATGCCAGAACTGAAATTTAACGGCATTCCAAATTTGATTCTATTTTTAACAAAAGTTTTAGTTTTCTTGGCATGTTTAACTGATGATCGCCCTTATTGACACTCATCAAAATGTATTTGATATTGATCGTTGATTGAATTTATTTTATTGGATTTGTTTCAGACTCTCTGTGTTCTTCTCCTTACATCTAGCAGAGACCCTGGAATAATACCTCGGAATAAGCGGCCACCAGAGCCAGAGGGCTATGAAAGGAGCGCCGAATCTCTACCTGGCCAAACTCCACGCTTGCCTCGCACTAAAGATGTTGTTGTTAATGGCACAGTTGTGAAGGTCAAGTATTGTGATACATGCATGATGTACAGAACCCCCCGCAGCTCACATTGTTCCATATGTGACAACTGTGTGGAACGGTTTGACCATCACTGTCCGTGGGTTGGTCAGTGTATCGGAGTGGTAATTGACTTACTTTGACTTGTATCTGGCTCCATGTCATTTCCTTTATTTTTTATCAATGCCCTGATTAAATGATTTTTCCTTCCTTTATGGGTGCAGCGCAACTACAGGTTCTTCTACATGTTTGTGACCTCAGCGACACTGCTTTGTGTCTATGTATTTTCATTCTGCTGGGTTTACATCACAATGATCAAGAGAAGTGAGGATATTACGATTTGGAAAGCTATGATCAAAACTCCCGCCTCCATTGCGCTCATAGTTTACACATTCATCGCAACTTGGTTTGTCGGTGGCCTTAGTGTGTTCCATTTTTATCTGATCAGTACAAACCAGGTACACTTCTCTTCCAATGGTTCGATGTCAGTCGCCCTTCTATTTCTCGAACCATTCAGTAGACAACAGTTTATATCCCTTTAGATGCGCGCATCTTCATTCTTCAGTACCACCACTGGCTGTAATTACTTTTTCTCTTTATTACCATATCGTAGTGAATCTGATTCGAACCATATATGATAATTTTTTAATGTAGAAGGCACAGAAAATGAGAGCCTCATACCTCAGTTACTTTCTTTGCAGACAACCTATGAAAACTTCAGATATAATTATGATAGACGAGCCAACCCTTTCAACAGAGGTATGTTTCACAACTTTGCGGAAGTCTTCTGCACCTCCATTCCTCCATCCAAGAACAACTTCAGAGCACTAGTCCCCGTAGAAGTAGGCTTCCCAGAGAGACAAGTCAGCCGTGATTATTTTACTTCAAACATGCGGAAAGAATATTCTGACATTGAGATGGGGAAAAACCGAGAATGGCTAGAAGACAGTTTACAAGAAGGCGGTCATCATGGGGCACAGCACAGTGAAATTTCAACAGAGAAAGATGCTGCAACTACTGATGTCGGCAGGTCTCGGTCAGCTAAGGTGCCCCCCAAACAAGTTCCGTATCATCCCAGAAATTCAAGTTGGTGAAGCTACAGAAGGTTACTTAATGGCGACCGACTAGGAGACCCAAGATGAGTCTCTAATTGCTAATCACCAATTTGTTGTCGCTGTAAATGAAAAATGAAGGTCACTGAATCTGATAGTTGGTCTCACAATAATGGTTTGTTGTTTTGCTTCTATTTATAAGAACACATTGTATGATTTTACAAATGGCACTTCATTTGCGACATTATTGTATCCTTATCATTTATGTGAGTCAGAGTATCAATTATTTCAATAATGTTGCCTATCAAATCTCAGGTGTGGTATCACATAAGCATTGATATAGTGTTGGTCAGAGAACAGGCTAGCAAACCAAAAAACACCAAGAAAATAATTACAGGATCAATCTTAGCAAAAGCTTCAGTAATATGTTGAGCAGAAAGTGTTCAGCGAGTACATGGAATTGCTTTGGTTACTGATGGAAATTTTAATCTTGGCAGAAATAGAGATGGTTGAGGGATGGATATCACTAGTGCATGTTTTGGAACCTCTTCATTATCTGGAGGCTCATGTCCATGTAGCGATGGGCACAGTTTGTGAGGCAGGAGGTTTCGCTAGAACTAAACTTGCTCCCTGGTGTGCCTGTGACACATTTGTCCCAGCACACAGTTGTGAGCTTTGCAACCATTTCATTAACCATAGCTTTTTCTTTCTCTTGCTGCGAGGGATAACAACAAATCATCAACAAATAAGAACCATCATAATGGAAAGGAAATGAATCAAACTCTATTCTATATTGTGCGAAACTCTTTCATAATGAACCCAGAGCATCATCTGAGGCATAAGCTTCCGAGGAACTACAATAATTTGAGGATATAAAATAAGAAAAATAGAGACCAAATGAAAGGGAAAAGAAAATGACAACAGGGTACAGTGGTTAAAGATTCAGGGTGACAGTCGATTTAAATTCTAAAGTTAGAATCACTGAATGGTTGCGTGTGTATAAAAAGTAAGAAAAATTAAGAGGAAAAAATTAAATGGAAAAATAGAAAGAAATTTTTCTTGAATTAAAGTGTGTTTAATACTTTGTGTGACAATTTTCGATTTCTAAATAAAGTTGAGGACAATTAAATGGAATACATGGAAATTTACTTTCATCTCGTTTTACTTACTTTTCAGTCCCATTTTCACTTTGGCTATGTTTGGTTTAGTAAAAATTTAGTGAAAAGAAAAGTTATGGGGAAACTGGGAAGGAAATGGAATTCTTGAAGGATTCGGCCATCTAATTTTTTTCTTGTTTGGTTTCATAAGAAAAAATACTAACAAATTCATTTCATTTCTCATTCTCATGTAAAGTTTCATGGAATGTGGAGGAAATCAAATTCATACATTGAACTTGATAGATGAAGCGGTTATCCGCTTCAAATACATAGAATTTGATCGGATTGTATCAGATTGGTCAGTTAAAAGTAAGAATCACATTTTTCACCAAATTTCCACCTAATATTCTTTCCCTACTATTTTCCATCTAAAGCAAACACTGAATTTTGGCAATTTTCCCCCAAATTTTATTTTCCACCAAATTCTTCCTAAATCAAACAAAGCATTTACAAATCGTAATTCATCCAAAATTCATTTTCATCCTGATTTCATTTTTCGTCTCTCATATTTTCCGTAAACAAAACAGAGACTTAATTTTAAGTGAATACTCTGACTCAAACTAAAATACCAATTGCTTCAACAGTTTAGCACTCAAGCACAATTTCACAAGCACTCCACTAGTTCGCTGAAACAACTCAAAATCAATTTCTGAAGCAGGTCAAAGCATGAGAAACAAGTTCAAATTAAGAAGAAAAAACCAAACCATATACTACAGATGAATAAATACGTAAAAAATTCATCGGCAATTCCAAATGGAAATGCAGAATCTCAATCCACGGGACTACACTCCACTAATAACACGGCATATTTCCTCAGCAGCAAGTATGGATAAAAAGGAAGCTTACGTTGATGAAATGCTGGAGCTCGGGGGAGTTGAGAGCAGAAGGATCCATGGAGAAGTGGTTCGCAAACTGAAGCAAAAGCTTCTTTCACTGAAACCCTAACCGGAACCACAATGAGCGAGGTGGATTCGTTTCATAGTTAACTTATTGGGCCGGCTTGCCTGGCCAAGAATATGGGCCCCCAGCCCATTGAAGCCTGGCAGACATATCCTCTTTGAAAAAGCAGTAAACTACCACTACCGGTATCCATGGCTAGACAAAAAAGATTAATTGAATGATGATTTGAAATCATATCTACTAATAATATATTTAATAATTAGTCATAAAATATGTATTTAAAAATATAAGGATACCTCAGTCATAACATTTTAACTCCTACTCGGAAGTAATAAGAAAAGCAAAGTAAAGTTATATGGCGGCCAGAAGTTCTAGGTTGGATTGTGTTCATCATGTGGCGGTAGACACATTAATGGGAGTCGTCACATAACGTGTTGAAAAATGAAAAAAAAAATTCAAATCAATGATAAATCACCACTTATAATTTTGATTTTTCAACGCGTCGCAAATCATGGTGTCCGACACAATACACCCAAGAATCACTCCGCGGCCGCTTCTGGCAACAGATGCGCCTTGTCGTGGGCTGAACACGACGCTGGGTTGTAGCATGATCCGACTCTCATCAGGCTCTTCACCTGCCCGCCCTTATGCATCGCTCTTCTGAATTTCCTGCTGATTATCCGTCTCCTATTTCTCGTCGCAGAATCCTTCTGGAAAAAAAAGAGAAAAGATTCAAGTGAGAAATGAGAATCTCTCTAATGTTTTTACCAGGAAAAGAAATGTTTAGTTGTTAAAAAAACGAATAAAATGTGGAATGTGACGCCATTCACCTCAGCAGATTCGGCGGCTGAAGCTGGATTTGTATTTTCTTCTATGTCTTTGGTTTCTAGATTTTGTATGGGCTCGACATGGCCTGCGTATAAGATTTTCTTATCAGTCATCTGGGTGGGTTGACAAATCCGATTTAAATAAGAGCTATCAATTTCGAAGACTGACTATCATCTTCATCAGTGTCATGAGGTACCGATTTGACGCAATAAACTCTGAAGCTAGGCGATCCGGGGCTGATGCATCTGCCCTCATCTTCATCCACTGCCGCGCCTGTTTTTTCCTTCTCCTTCTCTTGCTCACCTTCTTCTCTGCTGACTTCATTTTTCTCCGGACTTTTCACAACTGTTTCGGCTTCCTCCCACTCCACCACCGGCACAATCTTGGCCGCACCATACTGAACGCTGTCATCTGACGGCACGCTGTTTCTTCCTCGCGAGTTGTTGTTGCTGCTGCTCATTTTATCACAATCCTCACCGCCAAGCAATAACTCCTTTTTGGACAGGGTGGTGGCGTTCTTTAGAACGCTGCGCCGCCTTTTGACGTCATCAATGCAGCGTTTTATCATGGGGCGGAGCCTGGCCTGGATGTCGGGATTCTCAGCTGCCAACGTTGAGCTCCCACATCCCATTTCAATCAAATATGGAGGAGGAGGAGAAGAATGACAATGTGAACATGTAGATTTCTACACGAGAAGATTTTTCTTGGGGGGAAAGGAAGTGGGTTTTTGAAATGCAGCAACCGACAGCTGACCAGCAAAGATCCAATGACGGGGTTGGAATGATTTTAGGAATCTGCCAGATAGATTTGAATGCATTGATTTCCATGAAGTCTGGACGGTTTTGATATGCATCTCATAGTTCCAGCTGGATCCTTGTTGTAAGTGCAAAAGATAGAACCATACATAACAAATCCCCTCTTCAATAATGAACCTCTTTCTAAGACTAAGATGAAGGAGGAGGATAAAAGGAAGAATGTCCCGGGGTATATTCATTTGGCGAAAAATCCCACCTCACAAAAATATGACTTATATCAGATTATTAAATCATTTAAATGACAGTTGAAATATAATTCAATGTCAACTGATCCAAACACTCACTTTTTCTTCAGAAAAATTGTGGCATGTAGTCAATCCTTCCTTCATCAACAAGAAACTCTGCCACCTCTGAGATTGGCAGTGAGGTAGTACTCATGATCCAGTCAGATTGAGAAGACCCAACGAGCGCTTTCCTATGTAGAATACACATGTCGTTCGTAGCCCAATTATCCAGTAATCTGCCATTGATGAAGAAGTAATCAGCCTGCTTTCACCAGTGTATTTCCAGCCCTGCAGTTCGATCTGCTCACATTCACGTTCCCGTCACAGAAAAAGTTCTTATCTTGCTCCAGTAACCACATGGGAGCTTTATCCTCATATCAGACATAATTTACATAGGAATGTACATCATTCATGTCCCATGAGGAGAACATGAGGAAGGAATTCATACAGCGCAACCAAAAATTCATAGCAGTATCCTAATTTAATTCCTGCTCCTATTAACCTCAGATACCGCTCTTTTCTTGGAGATGAAATCCACGGAGAGCCCGATGGCCAAGGGTTTGAACGAGCGAAAAAATCTCTGAGAAGGTGCCTCATTTCTACCTGCTCTTTTCCTGCTAGTTGGGTTGGCAGTACTTCGACTGGATAGGGGTGACTTTGTATTGAAAATCGACGAGGTGAAAGATGTGTCCGCAGGCCCAAAGGATACCGGACCGTTATGGGAATTGTCTGCAGGGAAGCCAACGGATCCATCTTGATGCGGAGGTGGGAATTTCTCACTCTTACTCTTGGCGTTTCCTTGGTTAACAAGCCTCCATTTCTGGTCGATAAATAATTAGCAAAAATATCCATGCAAAAGTACTCAAGATGTTAGAAACGAACCAAACAAGAGCTGAAAACTTTAAACCCATGAGTATTTTATCTTTCGGTACAGAACCAAACAGGAGCCCAAGGGGGAAATTGGAAAGAAAAGAAAAATAAAGTAAAGGTGCTTACATCTAAGTTAGTTTGGAGCTCTGCATTGGCTTCAGGAGCTGGCATTGCGCGACCAGTTCGGTCACGATGTCTGACTTTTCTGCCACCATCAGCATTGGATTTTCCACCGGCACCTTTTTGCCTGATACGACCAGAAAATGTAAGTTCAAGAAAGGTAAATATGTGAAAATTACTAGATGGGGGAAAACAATATCCACCTTCTTGCTTCTTCATCTCTTAATTTTACATCCATTTCTTTGCTGGGCGGATACTTGGGTATACTTGAGGGTTCACAAGGAAGAGGCTCAGTCGAAAAGAACTGCATAAAATGATAGCCAATCATTAAGCCCATCATACATCGCTCTAACTTTCATGGATGAGATAATCTTATCAACGCACCAAGGCAACATCTACTATACTAGTAAAATATCATGCTGCCAGATCCTAATATAACACGAAAACCCTACATATTGCTTAATAAGTTCATCAAATCAAGTAAAATAATAAAACGCACTACTGTGTTAAGCGACGCTTCCTCTAGGAATGGACTAAATCGTACGTTCATTAAGACTAAGTCAGTTTTCAGGCCGTATCTTTTGGTGTGCCTTTTCATGGTATAGAGTAGTTTACATACAGAGAAAGGCAAATATTTCCTTCAGAAGTTAGTAACGCCTATCTTTTGCAACTACTCTCTGAATACTTTAGCGCTCAACATCCTATCATATAGCTCATCGGGGCACGCTTAGCAAAACCAATTGCTTGGTTCCTAAGCGACACCATTCACTTCATATGATATACCATGCACGGCCTCCAAAGTCCAAACATAATCCAATTATACAAGAATCTCGAGATTCGGCTACTTCATAAGTAATGCCATAACAAATCAACAATAACAAGCATGAGACCAAAATTTGTAAGAAATATGTTCGATCTTGCTTCAGAATTTTGGAATTTATATGACTTACTTCACTACACAGAGCGGAAGTGGCTGTCCCTCTGTCATCAGGTTCCAAAGCGAGAAGGGTGCATATTAGGGGAAGAGAAGAAGGTGGGAAATCCTTGAATACTTCCAAGAGGCAACGTTTGTATGGTTGTTGTGGCTTGAAAAGAGTAGCGTTTGGCAACTTGTGTTTCTTCCAGTATTCATCTGATGGCGAGCCACATAATTTAAATATCTTGTGCAGTTGCTCAACCTACAAAATTAATCAAACAATTAAGGTTCTCACTCGACTCAGGATACGGGTATCCATCTACCCCAGCGAATTCAAATTACGAAAACAGACCTGTGCCTGACCGGAACATACTAAGTTCTCTAAAATGCTCAAGTTCATATGTGCAACTAAAAATATGATGAAGCTTAAATCCGTTTTATCAGTAGTTGTTCTTTAAGTCGTTAAGTTAAAGGGACCCGCCATAGCTCTAGCAAGAACCCAAAAACATTGAGGGAAGAAAAAAAAGGACCTCTGTTCTCCCTGGCAGTATTGGTTTTTCGGCAAGTAACTCTGCCAGAATGCAACCAGCACTCCACAGGTCAACACCAACACCATAGTGAGTCGCCCCTAATAGAAGCTCTGGGGGACGATACCACAAGGTAACAACTCTACTTGTCATATGTTGCCTCACGTTGGAATCATAAAAACACGCCAAACCAAAGTCCGCAATCTTTAAATTTCCTTCGTTGTCAATAAGCAAATTGGAGCCTTTGATGTCACGATGCAACACACCTTGCTTGTGGCAGTGCTCAAGCCCAGAGAGTAATTGCTTCATATAGCACTTGATCTGCCAAATAGTAAGCATATAAAGAGAAAATCAAAATCAGCCCTTAGCTGGATTGAGTATTTAATCAGATCCGAGATCACATTTATGCATTTCAGATACTTCACCAGACATATTCAACCAATGTCGTCTAGGAGTGCCTGCCCATGACTAGCAACTAGAAAAGCAATCATTTAAAACAGAAACACGTAAACGGAAGTGAGCGGAGTTTGCGATCGACATCGACCCACCTGTGGCAACGTAAATTTGATGCCAGGCTGAGCTGCAAGACCTGACAGATCATGCTCCATGTACTCAAAAACCAGATAGAGACTACAAGACATCCTCGAAGTAACCAGCCCCTCAAGCTTAAGCACATTGGGGTGATCCAGCTTCCTCAAAATGAGAATCTCTCTAGCCATAAATTTAATACTCTCTTGCTCTAAATCATCAAATCTAACCTTCTTTAAAGCCACTACCTTTCCAGTAATCAGATCCCTAGCTTTATATACATTGCTGTAAGTACCTTGCCCAATCTGAAACCACCAAAAAAAAACCCAGAAGATACACACACTGACATAAATCAATCAGAAACAAAAGGCTGAAAAGTTTCAACTTTTCATTACTTTTTCTCACTTGGATAATTTAATGCCTTACCTTACAAATCTTCTCGAAAGTGTTTGCTCGTCTCGGCTTCCAATCTCGAATGGCGTCACCAGCCACCGCTAACAACCACGGCGGCCACTCATGCTGCTCACTCAAACCCACCCTCGGACTACCTCTACGACGCTGCGGCGCTGCGTAGGGCACCGCATCCGCGCTCTGACTACCCGCCACACTCCCTCCGGCCGCAGCACCATTCCCGAAGCTCTCCCCTCCGTGTACAGCCGTTTCACCTCTCACTTCCTTGCTCCCGCGACGATTTCCCAATATTCGCACTGCCCCCGTTCGACAAATACCCAGCGCACATCCCATCCTCCTCCTCGCACCCAGGATCGGGAACCTCGATTCTCTTATCGAGCTTCACTTCAACGTCGAAAAACGACGCAACGAAACCCCATCCCGATCAAACGAGACCAACCCAGATCACCTTCGTGACACACTTACCGGCTCACCTTCACGGAATCGCTCAGCGCGGCAGCAAACGGCACCCAAGTGAGCACCTACGCTCTCGCTCCTCCAAATCCTTCGAAATAAATCGACCCGAATGCAGCAGAAAACAGTTCGAATTTTCCTACAAATTCTCCATTTTGGGTTGCTGATCTAAGCGAATCAAAAACAGCTGTAGCGAATCGATTAGGGAGGAGGGGCGAGTTTGGTGGTGGTGGTGGTGGTGTGATGGGGTTTGGGTAGCTGGAGAGAGCAGTGAAGAGCCGAGCCGAGACGAGGCGAGGCAGCCAGCATCAGAGGACTGGTTTCAGAATAGGGCTTGGTGTTTGGTTTTAATTACGGGCGTGCCTCAAGGGTGGAGTGTAAATATGTAAGAGTATAGGGGTAGATGTATAAAGAGGGGGATTTGTGAAAATGATGGGTTTGGAAGGACTTGAATGGAATATTATAAAAGTCAATGGAAGAGAAAAAAATGGAGTCAGGACTTTTGACTAATAAATGCTTTTTTAGCATGTAGTAGTAGTAGTGTTCTGTGAACCTAATCCAAGAATAATCAGGGTTAATTATTAACCCTTCTTTTCCAAATTATCAACCCTACCACTAAATTATTCACCCTTTACTTGTTATTTAATTAATGCATATATATTAATTTTTATTTATTATTTTATTATACATTTAATGTTGTCACATATCTTAAAAATAAAAAATTAATTACTTCATAATCATAATTCATAAAGAAACTTTTCTATACCAGTAACAACACATCACAATCTACCTTTTCTATAAAATTTTAAAAGAATACATTAAATATTTATCTATTAAAATTTTTTCAATCACTAATGTTAATCTTTTATTTAAAAAAAATCATTTTTCTCTTATCTTCGTTTATTCTTAACTTATTACAAAGACTTTTGAGTAAATAACAATATTTTTATTCACTTTTCTCTTCTATTCCGCTAAATAACACATTTTTCTTTCTCCTCTCTTTTTTTTTCCAAATTTATCCTCAACTCATAATCAATCTTTATACTCTATTTTTAGTTTGTTTTTTCCCAAACTCAAAAGAAAGCGTGTATTTGTAGGAAATTTAGTTCCAATTTATAATTTAAATGTTTAGTTGACCCGCGATTGACGTAGATTTTTCTTTCCGGGTTTTCCCTTTTGTTCAACGTTTAGCCACCTCGTATATAATAAGCAATTAGTCCACGGCTGACTTTTCATTGACGTATAATTTTTGCTGTGTAACGGTTCGATTCATTATTTTGAATAATTAAATCAAATGGGTTTTTTTAATGGGTATAAGAACTTTTGATTAAATTGAACCGTACTTTAGTTTGGTTTGGTATTTTCAATTTATTTTAAAAAAATATATATTATAAAATAAAATGGTAAATGTCTTCTAATTGACATAGGAAAAAAGTTTCTATACATGCTCACTAAGTGACGAAAATTAGTAATATGTTACAAATTTCGAGTTTATTAGTTTCTTTTTCGTATGCATGTTTTATTATCAATAAATTAAATAGTAAATATAATTTATTATTTGCTTGTCATGCCAACTTTTATTATAATACATATTAATATTCTTATAATGTTCAAATTTATTGCTCGCATCATTACCCAAATGATAATTATCACATGTTAGATGATGATGAATTTTTTTTTTTGACAATCAGTATGATAAATATAAAGAAAATACTCACACATATAACCATCATTTAATGGTAAATTGAATTAATAATTTTATTGATATAAATCACGTGGAAGTCAATAAATATATATTAGTTAAATAAAAATTAAAAAAATGATAGAAAGATTTTTAGAATATTCGCTTACAAAAATTGTTATCAGTTTCAGTTTTGTAGTCAAACACCGAGAGTAATGGAAACATGAAATATACGTGGAAGTTTGAAGTACTATTTGCAATTAAATGAGTTCTGCTAGAAATTAATGAATTGGACCAAATCTCACCCACCACTTTCATTTAATGACATTTTGTTATTCAACCAACCATGTGAATAACCATAGAAAAAAAACACTGAAATTTTTCAGTTGAACTGATATAAATTTAAGCAATTTACAGTCAATTAATAGCAACGCAATTAACTTAAACTATATCACTTATATATTGATTATAAATTATTTAACTGCATGAAACATACTGTCATTTTCAAAAAAGTGGAATCAGTAGACCGTAGTGATGGTTTCAGATATAAAATTATATAATTAAAATTTTAGTTAAATCGGAGGGATAAAATTAAAAATTTAGTAATATTGTATATAATTTTTTAGCATTAATAAAAGGGAAAACTACATAAAGGGGTATGAACTATCACATTTTTATAAATCACGGGTGTAACTACCATTTTTTACAATTTGCAGGTTTTTCAGTTTTGGTATTGTTTTGTAAATAAATATTTTTCAATCAAGTCCAGATCTAATTTAAACTAATTACAAACTCACCCTCAACAAAACTAACCTAACCACCAATTCATTAAATTTGTTCAACCATTAGCATTAACTTCATCTTAATCTTCACTTGCTTACATTAATATGGGTAATTTAGGTTAGGTTAGTTTTGTTGAGAGTGAGTTTGTAATTAGTTTAAATTAGATCTGGACTTGGTTGAAAAATATTTATTTACAAAACAGTCCCAAAACTGAAATACCTGCAAATTGCAAAAAATGGTAGTTACACCCGTAAATTGTAAAAATGTGATAGTTCATACCTCATTTCTGTAGTTTTCCCTTAATAAAAATATTTTAATTGAAATTCAGGGGAGCAGCTGACCCATTACCCCAGTAGAATCGCCTCTGGTAGACTAATGAGATGAGTTGTGATTTGGGATTTCTTTCGTATTCGAAATTCAGATTAAATATCGGTCCATTTTTGAGATTGTATTCATTTTAATTTTTAAACCTGCATTGTTCTAGATTTATTTTACAAATTACTCTCTTTTTTTGTTTTTATATCCTTTCTATCCTACCATTTTTTATTTTCAAATCTATCCTATTTGAGAAAAACCGCCATTGTAAATCACAATTTTTATTAAATAAAATCGCTTCTGCGGTTTTGGTATTTTCTATAACGTACGTTGTCAGTGTCAAACTGGTGATTTTATAGAAAATAAGATCACGATTTGTAACTGTGATTTTCTTAAATAAAATCGCAGTTCACAACTGCATTTTTCTTCAAGTATGGTAGATTCAAAAATAAAAAGAATGATAAGATAAAAAATATAATAAAACTTGTAAAAAAGACTGTTTGAAAAAAAATCTATAATTCTACCTTTTTTTCAAATTATCTTATGTTATTTATTTTTATTGTTAATTAATATGCATTGACTGAAATAAATTATTTTGAAAATAAAATAAAATGTATTAATTAATGTTAACTTCAAAGGTTTATTGTATGAATTAAATATTTATTAAAATTTTAAAATATAGGTAAAGCAGTTGTCAAATGATTTTTTAAATGAAAAATAAAAAAATAAATTATTTATGTCTTCAGACTTTTCAACAATGATGTCAGCTGATGACCATAAAAGGTCCAAGTTTGTTGTAGTTCTTTTTTTTTTTTTTAAGGGGATCGATAGTGGTTCCCCACTTCTCTCTTGGTGGCTAGGGGCCGCACACCCCTCCACTTTGATAGTGTTACGCTCATACTCACTGCGGGCAGCTCACGCGCACCTCCAGCATATCTAAGCGTAAATGCAGTACCAACAGGATTTGAACTCAGGACCTTGGGATTGTTAGACAACATCCAAGACCACTAGGCCAACAACCCACGAGAGAAAGAGCCAGTCAAACGGTCAACGGCTCGTGCCTTAGAAGATGAATTATGTGGGGTGCGAAATTAGAGAAGTTGTTATCGGAGTGTATTACACGTGCCTTCTAATCACCTTTTTAAGACTATTTCTTGGTTCAGTAGCTGTGTTTGGTTAGAGCAAATTTAGTGGAAAAGAAAAGTAAGAGGGAAAATGAATTTTTTAAAAAACATTATTTTATTTTTATTCTTGTTTGGTTTGAGGTAGAAAATTTTGTAGAAAATACTAAAATATTCTTTAATTTAAACAAATTTTTCATCTTATTTTCCATCTAACTTTTCATTTAGTTTTATATCCTCAACTTTCTCTAAATCAAACAAAGGATTCCTTCGATTTTTTTTTCAAATTTTTCCTGAATGTGTTTGGTTTAGGAAAAGTTGGAGGAAAAAAAAATTGAGGGAAATTCGATTTCTTATGAAATCCATCTTATTTTCTCCTTATTTGGTTAGAGATGAAATTTTTTGGAGAAAGTATTAAAATATTATTTAATTTAATCAAATTTTCATTCATATTTTTTATCTAATTGTCCATTTAGTTTTTCATCCCTTTTTTCTCTAAACCAAACAACGAATTCTTTTTATTTTCCTTCAAATTTTTCCTAAATCAAACACAGTTTAAACAAAGAAATACTCTTTGTTTTCATTTAGGCTTGTTTGGTATAAAGAAAATTTTGAGTGGGATAGAAATGAATTTTAATTTATTATTTTATTTGATTAAATATGAAAGGAAAAAATTGGCACAAGGATCCAATTAAGTTGGTTTGGCTCTAGATTCATTTTAAAAAAATTCTGATTCAAGGCTGCAAAATTTGCAGTTATTATTAAATGGTGTTATTTTCATTTTAAATAATCATTCGTCATACTATTGTTTTTAAAATTAAAAACCATTATACTATGGATAAATACCATAAGGGTGTGTTTGGTTTAGTAAAAATTGGATGGAAAGAAAAAATTGGAGGAAAATGGAAAGGAATCCTTATTTGGTTTAGAGAAAGTAAGGATGGAGAAAGAATGGATTTCATGAGGAATTCATTTTTCACTAAATTTTTCTTTCCCTCAAAATTTTCCTAAGGGTGTGTTTAGGTGGAAAGGAAAATTTAGATGAAAATGGAAAGGAATCCCTTATTTAGTTTATAGAAAGTAAGGAAGGGAAAATTAGTTGGAAAATTTTAACAAAACAAAGAGTGTTTTACTATTTTCTTATGAATTTTTCACTCTTAATCAAATAAAGAAAAATAATTTTTCATCAAATTTTTCTTCCAATCAAATTTTACCCACAGCGAGGATAAAAATCCTTTTCAAAAATTCGGGGTTCAAGCCCGATATGGAGGCAGCATGGGCTCACTTTGGGTGAGTTTTTTTTCTCGTTCTTATTGAGATATACGTACCAAAAAGACAGTCAACGTGTAATTCCGTGGACAACTTCGGCTATGCGTTGGCGCTGTTCAATTGGGTCAACTATCAGAACGTGTGCATCTGGAACACGATGGTGCGCGGATGCTCCGTAATAGGATTTTGGTCGTCAGAGGTGTGGGGTTGGATCAGCGGAGCTTCTTCGTGTTCGGTTGAAATCACGGGGGCTGGTGCGATGTCGGGTGCTGAAAATTGGGTTCGATCAGAACATGCTTGCATGTGAGGAGTGAGCTAATCAATACATACATACTATGGGAAGAAGGTGAGAGACGAAAGGTGTTTGTTGGAAATCTTCCCGAGACAGATGTTGTCGTATGTTGGACCCAGACGATCGACGAATGTGGAGAGATGGATTGTTTGGAGGAAGCTTTGGAAATATTTGAGCGGATGTTGGGTGAGGGCATGGAGAACTCTTCTGAGAAATACACTCCTCCATTATATGTGTGCAAACACTTAATCTTCCTCTCATTCTCATTATCTCGAAACTCTTTAAACTTATTTAGTGCCTCAAACTTTTCTTTCATAAAGTAGATCCACACATACCTCACATAATCACTTATGAACGTGACCATGTACTGTTATTACCCACTAAATAAGGATTGATCAATGATATCAAATATCGAGTACATTATCTCCAAAGGTATTGTGGTCCTGAACTTACAATTCCAATACAGTAGTTGATGCGCCTTTTAAAACTGACAATCTGTACATACAGTGTGTCTACGCCCCTTGAACATTGGATTTTGCATCATTGCCCTTAACATTTGATAGTCAACATGTCCTAACTATACATTCCAAATGTATGCAATCTCATTCTTACGGGCATTATTTACATACACTACCTTGATTAACACCAAGCAAATGGATTCCACTTTGCGTCCCTTCAAAACAAGTGTCTGATGAGAGGTCGCGATAAACCTTCATGTCTTTACGATCAAAGACTGCATAGCTCTCCGATGCTGCAAGTTGAGAGACTGATAAAAAATTCCATCATTCCAATCATATGAAAGACTCTTAGTAATTCCACATACGAATCTCCACATTCGGGTGTGAACGTCACCTCTTCAAAGTGGGTGCTTGGGAGCCTTGAGTTGTTAGCATTAACCACCTATAGATGGCAGTGGTACTTGGACATCCCTTTTAACTTTTTATTATCTCTAGTCGTGAGTACTACAAAAAAAAATTTTGACTGAAAAACTGGTCGAAAAAATAGATAATATTTTCAGCATGCTTCCGGCCTATTATTGGGCACATCTTCCATGGTAGGTATCAACTAATTTTCGGCCAATTTGATCGGGCAATTTTCTTGACCGTTTTATAGTAAATTTGTGGTCAACACGTTCTGCCCATAGCTTTGCGGCCATTTGAGGCCTATTTTAGGCCAGATTTGGTGGGACTTTTTCCGATGTGTTATTCCCGTGTGATTGTGAGATCAAACACTCATGAGGTTCGAACTCATAACTACACATAATAAACACATCAAAGTAGAAACAGATTTTTTGTTACTTGTGATCAACATTCAAACTATGATCAGGTTTTAACCCGATGCACAAAGCAAACTCAATCATAAGCTTTATAAAACCATTGACCATCATTTTTATATTATAGATTAAACTCTGCATTTTTTGTCATGAGCCTCTAACAATAAAATTTAATAAATTATTCTCATTGTAGCACGATGAAGGAGCAAGAGACTTTCGCAGGGGAAGTGACAGGAGGAGTAGTGGGGGACGTGAGGGGGTTGGGGCTCTGCACGTCGGGCCTTTGTTCCTCACCTCCTCGGAACCTCGGCCTTGGTCCAAATCACATTCAATCTATACAGATTTCAAATTTCGTTCTCAAATCTCATACAATATAAATAATTGGTAGATGTTAGATACATACTTGAGAGGAAACAGTGTGCAAGGAGAGATGCACGAAGCGAACATGAATGGGGTGTTACGAAGCGGCGCGGCGTGCGTGCAGAAAGAGCAGTCTTGGTGACAGAGAAATGGAGAGAGGAAAAATATCACCAAGAGAAATGGAGAGAGGAAAATGGGAGAGCAAAAAGTGACGAAAATGAATTTGCAATCATTTTAGGGTTTTGCTTTAGGAGATTTCCAACCATGTTTCGAACAGTTTTATATCACTTATTAAATTAGTCGGAAAATAGACGGAAAATGACCTGAAATTTTTGATGAGTTTTTGGCCAATTATTGAAACACATGATTTATTTAGTTATTTTGCATAAACTTCTGACCATATTTTAAAAAATCTTTGAAAGTAGCCAGCAATTAGTCGGAAGCTGGCCAACAAATTTCTAACCATTTTCGGATCAAAGTGTATAATGGTCGAAAAACCTTTATGTTTTTATTGTTGTGGCTAGAGCAGCCCGAGCGGACATATAATTTCTCATTCTTCTTCACGGCTGTCGTTATGAGGATCATGCACCGCTGCATCTACATGAACAGGTCTTTTGGGCGCTCTACTGTCAAAAGACATGTGACCTTTTCTACTACAGTTATAGCACTGACCATAGCGGCATCTAGCTTCAATGAAGTCTTTATTCCTGTTCTTATTTTGTTGTTGAGATCCCCCACCTTGAAAATTTCTCTGTTGTCAATCTTCACCATTATATCATTTTGCATTTCATCTTCCACGTGATCCCTTCATGATTGTTTGCACTCCTTTTATTGTCGCCTCTATTATCACCCTTATTATTGACGTAAAGTGTATTCTTCGAACATTTTAGCAAAATTTTAATTATATGATTGACCAAAGCTTCTTGATTGGTCAACAAGTTCTCCGAATTTTGTCATCACCAAATCTTTGCATTGAAATCTTATTTATCTATCTCGCGACATAGATTCTTCAATTTCAAAAAATAGTCGTTGATGGACATTGTTTCTTGTGAGACGTTCATGAGCTCCTTTTTATAAAGCTAAAGGTGTTCAACATTCTGCCTTAAGAAGAGCGTGGCTCGAATGTTTCATATCTCTTTTGGGGTCTCAGCATTTTCAACACGCACAAACATATTTTTATCTATGATATTCTATATCACATATAAGAATTTAATCTCCCACTTCTTTAACTCTTCGGTCTTATCTTTAAAAGGTGGTTTTATTTTACTACCATCTACTATATTCAATAAGTCTTGAATATTAAGATATAACCTCATGCATAATCTCCAATCTTAGTAATTGTATTTGTTTAGCCTTTCCATCATCTTAATTGAAACATTAGTAACTTTAATTGCAATGTGAAGGAAAAGAGAGTACCTTATTTGATTTTTGACCAACGATCTTGATTGCTACGTGTTTTGAAGATGCTCCCACGCTAGTTCGCGGGTCTTTGGATGGCTTTGTTTTTTATGTCAAATTGTTGGGAAAAAATGATAAATAGAACTCACATAAATGTGTTCACTGTTATTTTTGGATGTATACAAACAATTACATGTGAGGTATTTATACTAATGTACTTTCTCTGTCCTCTTTTACATGTCACTTAACCGAAATTTTTTGTCAACTTTTACTTGTTACTTAATAATTTTCAATGTGTATTTAATATCAGCAACTATATTAAAATGTCAAACATTGATCACTTATTTATCATAAGCAACAATAAAAAAAAGGGGAAAAACCCAAAAGGGGCCCTGAACTACCACCGCTTACCCAATTGCGGTCAGAACTACCATGATTTCCAAAAAGGGTGCAATGAAAAAAAATTGAACTGATTTTTTGAATTAAAATTTACCATTACAATCCAAACCTAATATTATTATAAGACTTAAATTTGTGTGCGAAAATTACGTCATTTGGTTATCAAAAGACGTTGTTTTCTTTATGTGCGCAAAATGGTATGATTTATTTTGATAACCAAACGATGTAATTTTTGCACACAAATCTAAGTCTTGTAATAATATTAGGTTAGAAATGTAATGATAAATTTTATTTTAGAAAATCAGTTTAATTTTTTTTCATCGCACCCTTTTTGAAAATCGTGGTAGTTCTGACCGCAATTGAGTAAGCAGTGATAGTTCAGGGCCCCTTTTGAGTTTTATCCCTAAAAAAATAATTCATCACCAGTAATAATTTATCAATTTTACTTTTTGCACGATTTTTTTTTAAAATCATCAATCATCCACTCATTAAATTTGTTCAACTGCTACCATTAACTTCACCTTAATCTATTCAAAATTAATTTTAAACTATATGTATAAGAGATTGAAGGGAGTATAAGAAAATGAAAGTCAAATTAATTACATCCACCAGTAAAGGATAATGACTCTATTGGCATATTCTTTGTGTAGCATACCCCCGGAATGTTCAAGAGAGTTCCATGTTTGTTTTTATCTTCTCCTCCCTTCATTTAGTTTCTCTCCTTTCCAATACTTCACCCGCTATCTTCTCTTTCTCTTCGCAACTCTTTTCCTTCATATCTTTAGGCTGTGTTTGGTTTAGGAAAAATTTGAAAGGAAAGAAAATGAACAGGAATTCTTTACTTGATTTAGGAAAATTTGGGGATGAAAAACTAAATGGAAAGTTAAATGAAAAATGGGAAGAAAAATTTGTTTAAATTAAATAATGTTTTAGTATTTTTCATAAAATTTTCACCTCAAACTAAACAAGGAGAAAATAATATGAATTTTATGAGAAATTTATTTTCCCTCAAATTTTCTTTTCCTTCAAACCTTCCTCAAACCAAACTCAGCCTTAGTGAACTTAGAACTTTGGCGTTTAATATGACTTTGTCCCTATTGTTCTCCTCATCGGCCGTGGAGGCAAGAAAAAAAAAATAAAACCGTTATTTATTGAATTGAGTTATTTTCAGTGCCGTCAAGATTGATGAAAAATACAATGCCTTCGAAGTCTTCTGACTAACAGTAAAATACTCCCTATATTCTCTTTTACTTATCATTTAAAATACTGTACATTATTTTTTGAACGCAAATAACTCAAAATATAAATATTATAAAATTATGATAAAAATATATTATCGAAGTAGAATTCAATACGAACATATTGAGATTCATCATCATAATGTTTATCATAAAATTCCATATATAAAATGATAAGTCAAACTCAAATCTATAAAAGGAAAGCGACAAGTAAAAGAAGACGGCGAGAGTAATAGTTTTTGTACATAGATCAAATTTATTTTACTAATATTAATTAATATATATAATTATATATATTTTTATAAATTAAACTAATAAATATAATGAAGATATTTTATTTTTCTCTTACAATAAAAATAAAATAGTTATTGTAGGAATTATTATTGAATAAAAGAGAAGAACGAGGATTAGTTAATATTTTGGTAGGCTTAGATTTCAACATCATCTAGCGGATAGAGAGAGAGGGATTTTGGAGGAACCGTAGAAGCAGAAGCAGATAATCCGAATCCATATGAACATCGCAAACATCGATTCTTTCTCACCATCATCAATCGACACAACGCCACTAGACAGCAACCGGCTTGTTCCTCTCCTCCTCATTTCTTCCTTTCCTTCCTTCCTGTCGTCTTCTTCAATCTCAAAACCCAGCAAAAACTCCACACTAATCCGACGCCGATCATCCTCGTTCCCCGCTCCTGATTGTCGTCTGATGCTGGTTCGTGCCTCGAAGTGTGTTTTCGTTTCTGGGTCTCGATTTGCCTTTGTTGGGTTGGGTGGATTTGGGGTTCTCTGGGGTTTTGATTATTGGCTTATTCGCAGCTATGTTATGTTCCGATGATTATGTGTCTCAGATTTGCTTGAGCAAGTTGCAAGCTCGTTTTGCTTACTGTCTGCTTCGTCCTTGCTCTACATCGCATTCATGACTTCTTTGATTAGGTTTTCAGTTTCTTCTCACATTTGGCAGTTTGGCACCACAATCAAATCTCAGTGGATCTATGAAAAATTAGATGCGCTTCTCTTGTATGCAAGCCTCATCAACTCCTTGAAGGTTAACTTAGTTTTGGGTTTTTTTTTTTTTGAATTGTTTCAGGTTTTCAGTTGTGGGTTCTAAAGAATCATGAACTGCTCGATTGCCACAACTGCCTGGTGCACCAGCAGTGTGGAGTTTGCGCATGGTTCTTATCAAATACCAGATGCTCCTGTGGCTGGAATGAAAATGAGTTTCATTGATAGGTAGCAATGAAGTCAGCTTGATGGTTTTTAGGATTTTATAAAGTGCACCATTTAGGGTAGGTTTGATACTTTGATTGCTTACCATAGATCATTACCTGGTACTTAAGGCATGTGAGATTTTAGTTTCCATTGTGGTGGACCGGGTTGGATGGGTTAGGGATATTTAACTTCATTTGGGAATCGAGAGAGGAGGGAGGTGCGTCAGGAAGTGGATTAGAAGTCTCTTTTCTTTTTTATTACCTGATCGCACTGCATTAGAGTTTGATCGAATTCCGAATCAGAGATGGGCCTGCCCCAGCTGTCCAGCGATGAGGCCGTTGAGGAAGTGCCGATATCATCATCGGGTATCCCAGTTCAAGTTCCCAGCCGATACAATGGTGTCTGTGATTTAAGTGGATTAGATGATGAGAATTCCACCAACCGAATGCAAGTTGACTTGTTATCCTCGTCATTGATAGATTTTCGAGGGGAAAACTCGATAGCTATTCCAGAGGATCAGTGCGGTTCGGATTTGCAGAACGATGGCGTGGCCGAAATGCATAGGTTAAAGATCGGCTCTTTGGAGAAAAAAAGCTCGCTTAGGAATGGGATGGGTGCTTTTACACCTAGTTCAAGGATCCTTGGATTCGACTCAAAAATAGTGAATGCTACGACTTCTGAATCTGACATGGGCCAAAAGAGTCACGGTGATGTGACAACACATGGAAACAACTACGGTGATGGAAATGGATCTGGATCCACTGGGTCAATTGTCAAGAAGCGATTGTTTTCTCCTTTAAAGATGCTAGTTCCCAATCGATTTACCGGAGATTTGCTTGACATTGGTAAAAACATTTTTTCAAGCAGCTCACAGAGTCACTGTGATGATCGTAATGGTAGCCCCTTTCAAGAAACGAAGAAAGCCAATATTAGCAGCTTCAACAACTTTAACTGGCCCTCTTCTAGTTTTTCTGAATGGAATATGTCGCCTGATGATCAATGGGGGATTGATCTCAATTCGGTAATTGACGGCCCTTTACTTGAGAGCGAGAATTTGTTACCGCCGACTGAATCAGATTCACTGACCAAAGCTATAGCCATACGTGCGCAAAAGGTGGTCATATCTCCTCCTTTATCTCTGTCCCCTCTTGGTCCAAAACTGCACGAAAGAATCAAATCTGATAGATGGTACCCTCAGACAAGGAAAGAGTTAAGTCTCAATGTTTTGACATTGTCAGAAATGAGGCGGTCGCTTGATGGAAGCCTCATTGGTGGCATGCGCACTCACAGTGAAGATGAAACAGTTGTGCAGTTTACCCCTGAAAGTGACACTGGTATGGGGCAGCACTGTACCCGTGGCATCATGCTCAGTCCTCAGTGCCATAAGACAATAAGATCCTTGAGTGGGCTGTCAATCAAAAGGTCGCTTGTGGGTTCATTTGAGGAGTCACTGCTGTCTGGTCGCTTGTTGTCTGCAAAAGCCAGCCAGGTTAAGACCCAATTTTCTACTTTTTCCATGTGATTAGCTTTGTGTGGAAATGTTTATATACATTGCAGCGATATGCTTTTAACTGTAGTCCATAAATTTCTTCGATGCAGCATATTGATGGGTTTCTTGCTGTTCTCAATGTCACTGGAGGAACTTTCTCTCCTAAATCACAAAAACTTCCCTTTACAGTGACTAGTGTGGATGGTGACAGCTACTTGCTGTATTATTCATCCATTAATCTTTCTGGTAGTTCTTCCATTACCGAATCCATTGGCTCTAAGCTGAAGAGGAGCCTAAGCAGCGGGGATCCACAAGCAATTAAAAGCCGACTGCGAGTTCCTATGAAAGGGCGCATACAACTGGTAATTTATTCGTTTCCATCCCTCATTGAGCTCATATAGCTCATGGAGCTTGAGAAAAATCTGCATGTACTTTTTTTTCAGGCTCCAAACAAATGTTTACTAAAAAGAAAGAATCTTGATGCACTTCTTACATGCGCACTTTCTCCAATTCAGTAGCTCACATTTGAGTTATATATTTCATCTTTTTGCGTGACATTGGTGTAATGAATGAAACTAACTTAGGTGTTGTTTTGTTGCTCTTATTGAGCTCCGGTTCAGTGAATTGATCTTTTGTTTGTTTGCTCTGAATGATAATTTATAAAGTCTGATTCATTCGTTGTCAGTTTGACTTCCAAATCATTCATATCCGAATCAAATGTCATATACCGATTAAAAATATCATAAATATATTTTACATAATCTACTTCTTCAATCAAATTATATTTTAATTTTAAGATGTTTTATAAGTGGATTACCAAATGAAAGCAAATCATTCATCAATTAGAAATGGTCTTACCATTGGTGAGACCATTCAAATTCTCATACAACATTCAGCGCTCAATATTTAATTTTACAGAACGACGCATATTGACTGTGGAAGTCAAATTTGGATTAATGTAGTCTCACTTTTTCTTTTTTGATGGCTATTGCAGGTTCTTAGCAATCCAGAGAAAACACCTATTCACACATTTTTCTGCAAGTATGATCTGAGTGATATGCCTGCCGGTACTAAGGTGAGTTTTAACACTTTTTACCTGTGTTGTTGATAGGTCATACCAGTGCGCCATCTTTCATCCTTTCTTATTAAGATTTAGGATCTCATCATATGCAGCAGAAACCATAAATTCATACACTCGGCTTGATTAATTTTTAAACACCTCTGATCCATTGATAATGAAATGCTAAGAAATATGACTCTCAGCCTTGTTTGGCTCATCATGACCTGGTGAATATCTGAGTTTGAATTTGTGAGTCTGCTCGCCATAAAATTCCCTTGTATATCTTCATTGTGTGACCTCATATGGATGTTGACCATGTCTGTCGTGGCAAAAAATGAAACAGACATTTCTTCGGCAAAAGACTACCCTAGCTTCACCGGTTAAAGGAGATACCAAAACCTCTGAGACGAAAAACGAAGTGAACCAGCCAAAAGTTAATGAGAGCAGTGCAGGTGCCGGCGTCCTGCGCTACGCTCTTCACCTCCGCTTCATGTGTCCCCTTCTTAAAAGAAGCTCAAGGACAGTCCAAAAATGCAAATCAGACATCTCATCAAATCCAACAGCCAACGACTTGGACCTGGGAAGCGAGCGGCGCTTCTACTTGTATAATGAATTGAGGGTCGTGTTTCCCCAACGCCATTCCGACTCAGATGAGGGCAAGGTATGTATTTCAGTGGAACCCTTTTAGCATCATCTTTTGTAATTTACTGAACCAGTGTTTCTTTGCTGTGTTCCAGCTGAATGTGGAGTATCATTATCCGTCAGACCCAAAATACTTCGACATAAGCAACTGAGTCTGAGCCAAGCGGCACTGTAGCTGTACACCATTGCACATAATTTCTCGCCCGTTGTGGTTGGTGGAGGAAATCATCTTCCCTTCAAATGTACAGTAAGTATCCATCTCAATAATGTAGACAATTTGTTTCGACTTTCTGAGCCCTTGCTTATAAAGGGTCTGCAAAATCACTCACACAACCTGGTGTTGTGCTGTTGTAAAACTTTGGAAAGGCTCTCTGATATAATGCCCCAGTGGAACCAGAACCAGCTCTGGTTTTCGAAAAAATCAATGCAGCCAAGATTATATTTCATTTGTGTGCGTTTTGTAGCTGGTAATAAAAAATATTGTATTAGCTATATTTAAAACAATTGATTTCCAAACACCCAAAAATGTTAAATAATTATTAAAATGCATGTTATTGATATTTTTCTGAAAGGTGAGAAATAATATGCGTACTAATAATATCTTTTTATCATTTACGGGCTACCAAATATGCACGGATTTAAATTGATGGCTCTTATAAAATTAATTGGTTTGATTCTTTAAATATAATTGATTTTATTAGATCATGAAAGATTAGAGTTAATTGAATATATAAACGAAAATAATATTATGTGACCAGATGAAAAATCGACATAGTTTCCACGCACATAACTTCATCTTTCTGCACATCTGAATTTGAGGACCCTTGAAGCTTCCACAATGCATTTTTTATTCAATTTTTCTTCAATAAGCCAAAAACTCTGACATAGTGAGAAGATGTAATATCATACTTATACAAACTCAGGCAATGAAGTCTTCTCCTTTTGCACAAGCACATGGCTAAGCCACTGGCCATGGATAACAAGGTCCAGCATCTATGAGCTAGGGATGACCAGAAAATCGCAAACGTGGGAACCCATTGCGGCAAAGTGGGTCCTCGAAAATGTACAGGTTCAACGTTGAGACTCGACCTCAATGTTTGAAACCAATCATTGAAAATGGCTGCCTCATCTTCGGCCAGTCTGATGATAGCTACCAACTTCGGCATCTCAGTAAATGATTCAATAGCACACATAGGGCTGCAAACGAGCCGAGCCGAACCGAGTATTGGCTTGTTCGAGCTCGGCTCGATTAAAAGTATACCCAGCTCGAATTCGGCTCGAGCTCGACGAGCCTGAAAAATTTTATGTTCGAACTCGGCTCGAATATTTTTTTTAAAACTCGAGCTCGGCTCGAACTTAAACGAGCAGCTCGTTTACAAGCAACTCGAGGTCGATTAAAAAAAACGGCCGCCTGAGCCATCACATCAACCACTCGCCACACCTCATCACCGCCTTCGTATAGCCAGATCCAGTCAAATCTTGACCGGATCTGCAACTCTGACCCATTCCAGCCACCCGATGAACCGCTTACCAAATCCTATCTACCTCTGACGTCCAGCCACATGCCGCGTCATTTATTAGTCTGCCAGATCGCCGCATCTCTGCGCCGAGCTGCAGCTACCGGAGTCACCGCTGCCGCTCAGCGGCCCAGATCCGCTCGATCTGCGGCCAGATCTGGACCGTCACCACCTCACTGCCAGATCCGGAGCCACACCTTGCACCATCGCCAGATCTGGACCGGATCGATCCTCTATTTCTCATTAATATACCCAAACTTTCAAAATCAAAGTTCAAATTAAGAGAAAATAGATGTAGAAGAGAAGGGGACGATCGAAGGAAAGTTGGAAAGGTTGGGAAAGGGCACTGCTCACTCATCAAATTTTCTCTCTCTTTTTATTTTTTTAACATGTATGGACGTATGGTGTGTAGATTAGTGTTGCTGGGAAAGTTGGGAAAGGGTGTCAGAGGAATCTTTCTTTTCCTTTTTTTTTTAATATATGTTGTGTTGGGTTATGTAGATAATGGTATTATAGTGTCATATGTATATATTTTTTTTAGGCTTTGTTTGGTCATATTATAATTGAACTTTAATCGAGCTATTATCGGGCTCTAATCGAGCTCTTATCGAGCTTTTATCGAGCAGTTAATCGAGCTGCAATCGAGTTTGTTCG